>PVIA01000240.1:0-223899 GCA_004024845.1 Tonatia bakeri | reverse complement strand
AACCTGTGCCTTTGAGAATCTTGTTGGCTTCTTTTTGGTTACTCGTGCACAACTGAGCATGGACTCCTGTCCTCGGAATGTTCCAGGCCTGTGGTCAGGTCCCCAGGACCTACCCTGGCTCCTCCCTGTGTGTGTGCAGTCCTCTCTCCTGTCATCCGTGTGGACTGCCCCTCTAAGCTTGGAGTAGGGGCGGGCACTGGTCAGTTTGCCACCTGTGATTCCCTCCTGGACCCCTGGTCTTCCTCATGCTCCTCCTGCTCCTAAATACTGCTCAGTCCAGTCCAGGCTGTCCTGCCCACCTGACCCTCTGGGGAGGGCAGGTCAATGCAGCTGGAAGCCGTACCCCCTGAGGAGACCTCAGGGTTTTGCTTGAGGGCAGCAAGAGGGTGGGCTCTACTATTCTGCCCCTAATCTGAGTGCCGGCTGACCTTGGGGCATGTGCTAAGTTGTGCTTGAAGGTCTGTTGGCTGGTGGCAAAATGGGGACAAGAAAGGTGGGCACAGGACTCCTGGAGAAAAGCAGAAGGGGGGCCTGGCTCATGGCCCTGGAGCCTGGGCTCTGGTGGGAGAGGGAAGTGAGGAGGGACAGGTGTGATGTGTAGTGACACTTTCTGAGAGCAGGAGGGAGACACAGGGCCCCGGGGGTGATGACAGGGCTGCCCTGCTCCAGGGTGGATACCCCTGAGCAAGTGGTGCTGAGCGGGACAGGAAGGAACGTGCAGGGCTCTGTGCTCAGGAAGGTGAGGCCTGGAAACCAGAGGGGCTGGGCACGCGGGAGACCAAGCAAAGCCTGAGCAGAGGGAGCAAGGGGCACCCTGGGCCACTGTGACCACATCTGCTTTGAAGGGTAGGGTGGGCCACAGACACCACGGGAGAACAGCTGGCTTGATGGGGGCAGCAGACGGGGGACACAAAGGGTTCAGCGTCTCTTTGGGGGAGACACGTTCCTGTGAGGCGTTGAGGGGTAGCTTGGCAGCTGAGGAAGCGTGGTGGCCTTGGTGGGGTTTCCTGGACTCCTGGCCTGAGCACCCCAGAAGAGGACAGGCATGGAGGCGCACACTGTGTCGGAGGGACAAGACACCCCAGAAAGATGGCTAGAGGCACTGGGACCGGAGGAGTGTGCCTTTGGGGTCTGTGGTTTGCAGGGCCCATGATGATGGGAGTGGACGGGTCGGCCTGGAGACAGTGTGTGGGTGGAGAAGGGGGGGTGCTTAGGAATGGCAGCAAGGAGCCACCCTGAAAGTGGGGTCCTGGGTGCAGCCTCTTCTGGGTGCAGGGGCACATGCTTGCATCCCAGTGTTCATCATCAGACTGTCCCGCCCCCTGGACCTGTCACTTTCTTGTGGCATTAGCTTCACAAGTGTCATGTCACTGTGGGCTCTCTGCCCGGCTGCCCTGAGCACATCGTCGGCACACGCTGCCGCTTGTGCAGCGGGCCCTGGGTACTTGATGTCTGGACGGTGTCTGGGCCAGGCCGGTGGCACTTTTCTTGTCCCATTGCCTTGGCATTGATGTCCCACTCTATGGAGCCCCCCCTATAGAAGTTACTAGTTTTTCTTTTTCGCTTTTGGGTGATTATTTTATTCAAATTTATAAAAACTTTACCTGTGGTGGTCAGGTGGGTGACTGCTCAGTGAGTGACCCTGGGTTCGCTGCCCCTCAGTTTCCCCACTTGTGACCTGGGACTGCCACTCAGATGCCTCTGTCCTGGGACCACCTGGAGGAGTGACTCCTTGACCCGACCATGTGCTTATCACAGCAGTCCAGGGCTCTGCCAAAGGACAGGCAAGCTTAGATGGGGGCGGAGTCAACATCCTGGAGGCCGGGCTGGAGGAGAGCATGCTGTGAGTGAGTGCGGCAGAAGAGTGACCTGGAGCATCCTGGCCCCTGGTCAAGGGGACACTGCCCAGCTGACTTCGTTGCCACTCCTCCTGAGGGGGCTGGGTTTGGGGACTTGATGTGAAGAATTGAGTGGAGAGCAGAGCCTTTCTCAGCCAGGCGGTCAAGGGTCAACCTCAGGGTGATGCATGCCTGTCGGACACCCTGGAGTGTGTGATGAGAAGGGCACCTCACCTGGATGTGCCTTTGCTCCCCAACTGTAACCCTGGTGTAGTGGGTTCAGTAGGGGCACCCCTCCAACACTAGACGTGTTTGTGTCCTAATCCCCAGAACCTGTGATTGGAACCGTATTTGGAAAAGGGACTCTGCAGATGTGACTCAGTTAAGGGTCCCAAGATGAGCACACTCCCCGGGTGGGCCCCACATCCTATGACAGTGTCCTTGTGGGAAACTCCCAGAGGAGAGGGAGTGGTCAGCCCTGCGATGACAGACGAAGAGACGGGTGAGGTGGCCACAGGCCCAGGGACACCAAGCCCCCAGAGGCTGGGAGAGGCAGGAGGGGACCTTCCCCCGGGGCCTCTGGAGAGAGCAGGCCATGTGACACCTTGAGTTTGGAAGTGTGGCTTCCAGGACTGGGGGAGAATAGACTCGATCTGCAGCACTTTGGGTAGTAGCCCCGGAAACCCGTCTCTCCAGTCTGATCAGGAGAAAGCGCACAGCAGCCCGGCCTGGACGTCTCCTGCAGTCACTCCTCCAGACTGCCCGGGGCGTGAACACCAGCCAAAGGTGGAGAAAATGTCACAGTCTGGGCATCCTAATGGGACACGGGATGCAAGACGGGATCCTGGGGCAGAAAGTGGACGTTAGTGCCAGCACTGGTGACATGGGAACAAGACCTGAGATGGACTTTGAAAAGAGGAGAGGGAGGGGCTGATGCTAATTTTAAGGTGTGGTCAGGACCCACCGGCTCCCAAAGCCCAGCTTAGGGTGGTCACGGCTGAGACTCAAGAGTGGCCCCTGCTCTTTGGGTGCAGGGTGAAGTGGGGCCGAGGACCCCGGAACAGAGGTTGGCATCTGTGACTGCGGAGGGGCCAGCCCTGGGTGGGCTCACATCCTGTCTGCTGCTCTGCTCAGCTTTGCAGCCTCTGCCCCACCAGCCCGTGCTGTTTCTTCCCACAGCCCTGTTCTCTTCTAACTTTCCAAAGCCCGAAGTCTGTACTGTGTTGCTCTTGGCTGGCTGTGGGAAGGCTGTGCCTGTCCCCTGTCCTGCATCCCCAGTGCCCAGGAGAATGCTTGGCATACAGTAGGTGCTCAATACGTACACATTGGCCCTACCTGCTAGATCAAATGCGTGCATTCTCAGGGCTTGCTCTGAGGAGGTAGCACATGTCTTCAGGGTAGCATACATGTGGACACACGTGTCTGGCACTTGTGCAAAGTTAACCCTGAGATCTCTTTCTTTGCTCTCATGGAAAATGCAGCCACACTGAGGAGTCTGGACATGGGACAGTTTGTGTCTGGGGCTTCTTTTGTGATCGGTGTTTGCGTTAGACCAGCGACATCTTTCTTTCTTTCTTTCTTTTTTTTTTTAACACATAGGCTTTATTTTTTTAACTTAATTTTTAGTTTATTTTTGAAAGATTTTATTTATTTATTGACAGAGGGGAAGGGAGGGAGAAAGAGAGAAACATGACTGGTTGCCTCACACACGCCCCCTGCTGGGGACCGAACCCGCAACCTAGGCAAGTGCCCTGATTAGGAATCGAACTGGAGACCCTTTGCTTTGTGTAATGACGCGCAACCCATTGAGCTACGCTGGTCAGAGTGTGACACCTTTTTTGAATACAGTGGCTCTGCGGTGTGTTTTGAGGATTGCTGAGGAAGTTCTCCCCAATTTTATTTTGTGTCGAGACCTTTGCAGCTGGTCTGGTACGTGGACTCTTGCAGAATCGATCACCCATCTGTCTGTCCCTCCAGCCCACAGCCACGGAGACACGGCCCTGGCAGAAAGGTGCACGGCCCTGCGGCATGCACCTTGGAGCACAGCAGCCGCAAACGTGTGTGAAGAGCCAGATAGTAAATATTTTTGGCGGGCCACAGGGTCTCCAGCCCAGCTGCTTAATTCTGCCTTTGCAACACAAGAACAGGAGCACATATGTGAGTGAGGATGGCTGTTTTCCAGTGAAACTATTTACAAAAACAAGTGGTGGGCCAGATTGGGTCCAAGGGCCGAGTTCGCTGGTCTAGTTGTTCCTTAATGATTTTGTGAATCAATTGGTCAAGTACTAAGGCAACTTAGTGGGGAATTGGTCTTCCCAGAGATGCTAGGAGAACTCACAGTTAAAATATGGAGTATTGCCTTGGCTGGTGTGACCCAGTGGATTGAGCACTGGCCTGTGGACTGAAGGGTGGCCAGTTCGATTCCCAGTCAGGGCACGTGCCTGGGTTGTGGGCCAGGTCCCAGTTGGGGGTGTGAGAGAGGCAATCAATCGCTGGTTCTCTTCCACATTATGTTTATTCTCCCTTCTTTCCCCTCTGTCTAAAAAATAAATAACATCTTTAAAAACATATCTGCAGTATGTCTGGGGGCGTGATCTCTTTTTCCACGTGCTCTGGGCATTTTCTTGGTGTCCTTGGGTGAAAGTTTCGTACTTTCCAGTGCTGTATGGCTCTTGCATGTTAATTGCTGAGTTTTTGCCTAGGTGTTTCGTTATTATTTCTGCTGGGAATAATCTTTTCTCCATTATGTTTTTTTCTAGCTGATTATTGCTGGGAAGCTATAGATTCTGGGGCATGTTTATTTTTATGGTTTGAATTTATTTCTGAACCCTCTTAGTGTTTATAATCATTCAGGGGGCTCTGGCCTCGCCCTGTGCAGCAGACTTTCCTGTGCCAGTGGGAATATTCCAGACCTGTGCTCTCTACCACCAGCCGTCTGTGGCCCCTGAACACTTGAAATGTGACTGTCGCGACCAAGGACTTGACCCTTTAGTTAGTTTAATTTTAATTCAGACTTAAACGGCTCTGTGTGGCCAACAGCAACCATACTGGCAATGCAAACTCAGAATTTTAAATTAGAGAATCTTTTTTATGGGCACATCATTTCTATCTCTCTCTCCTATTGCTGTCTCTTACATTTTTCGATTCTTACTGCATTTCTGGCCCCCAGGCTGTTGCTCCATCACAGGGGGACAACTAGCAGCCTTGGTGATGTTCGTAGTTACATGTGAGCCTCGAGGTTGGTTTCCCACAAATTTTCATCAACAAGGCAGGGAACCTGCTCTCTGTTCCTCGTTTACTTGGTTTTCAGGAGGTGTGGGTGTGGGGCGTTGTTAAGAGCTTTGCTGGATTTGGGCTTGTTTGATCCGACGACTGTGTAGAAAGTTTACCTGGCTGTCAGCTGTCACAGCCCAGTTTTAGCAGACCGATCACCCCATAAGTCCCCTGCTGCCAACCTGAACCCTGGACAACTGCTGATCTCTCTGCTCTCCGCTAATCTCCTTGCTTTCGCAGTTTTAGGGTGATGTTTCTGAGATTCGGAGATGTCGAGTGCTAAGGCAGAGTGCTGTTTACTGCTGGAAGCCGTCCTGTGGACGGGCTGTGGTTTGTCCACTCACCAGTGATGGGCGTGTGAGCCCCTTCCACTGTGCCACCATGAACACGCATGTACAGCTCCACGTGCAGATGCGGTTCCTTTTCTCTTGGGCAAACGCTCGGGTGGGAAGGGTGCATCGCGGGCTAGCTCTTACCTTTGGCCTCGGAGGAAACTGCCTTCCCCAGTAGCCGCGCCATCTCCCAGCCCCCGCAGTCCTGAGGTGCCGCGGGCCTTGTGGATGAGCTGGACTGCTGCCTGTCCGCTCCCTGTCCGGTTTGCAGAGCAGCGAGTAAGGGGTGCTGGCGTTTCCTCCAGAATCCGTTCTCGGACACCTGTGCGGCCCTGTGGGCTGGGCTTCTCTCTGGAGGAACATTTTCTCTTCTTCACAAGTTGCTTTGGCCGTCGTGTCTTTCCAGGAAATAGTCCGTCTCATCTAAGGTGTCTGAACCGGTTGCCGTGAGGTTGCCGGGAAACTCCCGCCCCGTCTCAGTGTCTGGGGGGGGGGGGCGGCCCCACCCTCCCTCCCGGCCTGGTGGCCTGGCCGCCCTTCACCTGCCTGGGCAGTCTGGCTAGAGCTTTAGCAATGGATTTCTCTTCAGAGAATGACAGTTTTGGTTTCACTGGTGTCCTCTACTTCCCCAGTCCTAATTTTCCCAATTCCTGCTCCCACTTTTATTAGTTGCTTCTTTCTTTGAGTTTGATTTGCTCCTCATTTTCTAGATTCTCGAGGTGGAAGCTTACCTCGGCGAGGTCTTCATTTAGTAAAGACACGATATTTGACCCCTGAGCCCTGGGAGCTGCGTCTCTTACATTTGGATGCACCAGGTCTTCATTCTCCAGTGTTCCTGGTCTTCCTTCTGTGGCCCCTGGGTTACTTGGAAGTGTGTCGTCCCACTTCTAAGTGTTCGGCGATATCTCAGGTTTCTGTGTGTTGTTGATGATAATTCCGTCCCTCTGTGTCTGGGGAGTGTACCTTGCCTGGTCGCAGCGCTTGTAAGTGTGTCTGTGTGGCCTCGCCTGCTGTCTGTTGTGCACAGTGTCGTGTGTGCGCCCGAAGGAACGCGACTCTTCTGTCCCCGGGTTGAGGCTCTGTACAGGCCACTCTGTCGAGTTGGCATTTGCGCAGTTCAGTGCTCCAGCGCCCTCACTGCTTTTCCGCAGCCCGGCCTGTCATGGAGGGCGGGCGTGCCAGCCTCCAGCCGTGACTGTCGGACCACCTCCTTCCCCCGCGAGTGCTGCCTGCCCCGTGTGTTGTGGGGGCACTGTTGCTGGGTGTGCACGAGTGCAGTGGTACCTGCTTCTGGTGGGCTGCCCCCTTTCTCCTGGACTGTTCCTCATCCTCGGGCTGTTCTGTCCGATGCCATGGTGGCCCTTGCCCCCGCTCACCGCTCCAGCCTGCAGGGCACGTCTGTCCATCTTTCCGTTTCCGTCTCCTTCGTGCCTTTGGGTGTTGGGCGGTGATGAGTGTCCTCAGTGCACTGTGCCAGGAGGCCCGTGAAGTCGGGCTGTCCCATCTTTGCTGATGTTTGCTTACACAGAGGCAAGCAGGGAGAGTGGCCTTTGGTCAGGAATCCCGGCCCAGTTTAGTCTAAGGTAGGGTTTGGCTGGGCCCTATGTGAAGGGTGCCCCGGGCCCGAGCAGAGCACGGGGGCTGGTGGCTGCTGACTTTGGAGACTTCCGAGTGGGGTGGCTGCTTGGGGACCCCGGGCAGGGATGTGATACAAGAGCCTTGCAGACCTGGAGGCAGGTGCTCTGCAGGGAGCAGGCCGCTGGGCTGTGGCTCCCGAGCCGTCACCGCTTCCCTGGGGAGAGGCTGTTGCAGGTGGGTCCTGGGGACCGAGGATGGACAGCACAGAGCTGGTGGCACTGTCCTCTGTGTGGTCACCATGGAGTCCTTCCACAGACCCTACCCTCCGGCTCCCATGGGTTCTCAGCTGGCCAGAGGTGGGGCTGGGTGCTCTTCTCAGCTTGTCTTCACCCACTGGGTCTTCCTGCCCCTCGAGCTGAAGAAGACACAGGCAGGTAGACTGGAGCGGCCGAGTCACTGCTGGCAGAATTCACAGGACTCCCCACAGCCACTGCCTCCCAGGGCCCCTGCCATTCCTCTGACCTCTGTGCCCTGCCCTGCACACTCAGCCCAGCACAGATTCCCTGCCAGGCCTATCCTGACCCTCACTCCCCTCACAGCCCTGCATCCGTCTCCTTTCTACCCCACGGTCAGGCTGTCTGCGCCCTTGACCTGTGTCTGCCTCCTTCCAAGAAAGCGGGGGCCTCAGGACCCAAAGCCTGAGCACAGGGGAGGTGTGAGTAGAACAAGTGAGTGAGTGTGTGAACGAATGAGTGTGCGAGTGAGAGCATGCATGACTGAGCGAGTGGTGGACGGACGGATGGATGGATGGATGGATGGATGGAGGAAGCTGGCAGAGGACATTAAGCCGTCTGCCACGGGGAACATGACTTCAGTTCTGACCTCGCATTGCTCTTGGTCCATTGAGTAGCCTTCTTGCTCTGCGATGCCTCCCTTTTGGAAGCCTCAGCCCCCCGGATGCTCTGGGCTGGCATCTGTTGGGGGGCAGCTGGCACAGGAGTAGCTGCTGCGGCACCTCCCGGGGTCTCCAGTGGGGAAGTCTCTGGTGGGGACACTTGCGTCACACGCCCCCACCCCTCCCTCCCACAGCCCCAGGCTTGGGTGACAGGGTCAGGCGGGGCTATGTGGAGGCTAACGGGTCTGCTCTTCATTCCAGGTTCGTGCTAGCCGTGGGCAGCGCTGTCTTCGATGCCATGTTCAATGGGGGCATGGCCACCACGTCCACCGAGATCGAGCTGCCCGATGTGGAGCCGGCGGCCTTCCTGGCGCTGCTCAAGTAAGGCTCTCCGGGGCTCTCAACTGGGGGTGGGCGGGGCCTGACGGTCTGAAACGTCAGAAAGCAGACAGGGCTGGGGGGAACATAAAGGTCCTCGTGACGTCGCCTCCAAAGTCCTGGCTCCCTGGTGTTGCCTGGGACGTGCCTCCACAGGGAGGGGGGCTCTGGAGACCCCCCACCTTGTTTTAATTTTTGTATTTTTAAAATTGACGTTTAATTCATTTACCACATATGGTGGTTCATTCATTTAAGGTGTGCAATTCAGTGGTTTTTAAAAGTAATTTACAGATGCGTGCAACCACCTTCTGTATCTGGTTCCAGAACAGTCTATCACTCCAAAAAGAAGCCCCATCCCCATTAGTAGTTACTCCCCAGCCCCCTCTGCAGCACCTGGCAACTGCAAACCTCTGTCTCCCTGGATGTGCCTGTTCTGCGCATTTTATGTAAATGGAATCGCACACCCTGTGGCCTTCCGTGACTGGCCTCTCTCCCGAGCGCCGTTCCTGAGGCCCACCCACGCACTGGAGTATTGTTCAGCCTTAACAAGGAAGGACATTCTGACACCTGCTGTGATGTGCCTGAACCTTGAGGACACTGTTGAGTGAAATAAGCCGGGCGCAGAGGGACAGACACTGTGGGATCCCACTTGCAGGAGGCCCCTGGAGGAGTCAGATCCACAGGGACAGGAAGTGGTTGGTGGGAGCCAGGAGCTGGGGGAGGAAAGTCAGTGTTCAATGGGGACAGAGTGTCAGTTTGGGAAGGTGAGAAAGTTCTGGAGGCGGATGGTGGTGATGGCCGCACGACAGTGTGAACGTGCCAGTTTGGTCCCCATCAGGGCGCATCCGAGGAGCAGCCACTGAGCGCGAAAACCAGTGGGACAGCAAGTCGATGCTTCCCCCTCTCTGTTTCTCTCCCCACTTCTCTCTCTCTAAAGTCAGTTTTTACAAAATGTGAATGTCCTTCATGCCGCTGAGCTGTGCACTTAAAAGTGGTTAAGGTGGTAAAGTTTATGTTATGTATGTAGACTTTTTAAAAATTAAAGAGATATCCTCCTAAGCTCCCAAAACAGGTAATAGGCTGCAGTCCCAAACCTGGGCTTGGGGTGCATGTCTCTGTCCCTCCGTCTGTCTCCCTGTCTGTTTTTCTCTGGGCTTTGATAAGTGCCGCTCAGGTGCCCTCTGGAAGGAGGCAACTCTCCCTCTCGCCACCGGTGTGGGAGCGGCTCACTGGTCCTTCTGCAGCATCTGGGCCTGTCCCCATTCAGGGTTCCCTCTGCACTGCTGACCTCAGGATGGGGCCGTCCTGTGGAGGGCAGTGCAGGGTCTCCCTGACCCCGGGGACCCCAGCTGCCGGGCTGCACTGGGCTCTGTGCTGTGCTTCCACCGCCGAGCACAGGACTCGGATTTCTCTGTGGCGTCACCATTTTCTTGTTGACCCCAACCTTCGACCCGCATTTAGAGTTGGGCACTTGGTCACGGTGTCCACGAGTGTCTGTGACCTGCCCATTCAGCTTTGCCGTAAGGCCTGCTGTGCAGGTCAGCAGGTGTGGAAATGTCCCCGTGTCCCCAGCAAACTCGAGGCAGCCCTCAGCCCTGGCGTCCCGCTTGGGAGGGGAGTGGCCTGCAGTGCGGGTGTGTCCCCGTGCTGGAGCACGGGTGCTTCAGCTGCTCACTGCTGCTCCCCGGTGATGGCCTTCGTTGGGTCATGCTGCAGGTCAGAGGGCAACGGATGGTTCTGGCAGGTCCCTCGGGGCCAGGCCAGTGGGGTGGAGGTCAGTGTGGGGTCTTGCTGGGGCTCTAACAGCACCAGGGTCCCTAGGGTCTTGCCTCACAGATGCCCCCATCCCACCCAAGGTTTCTGTACTCGGACGAAGTTCAGATTGGGCCGGAGACGGTCATGACTACTCTGTACACCGCCAAGAAGTACGCGGTGCCTGCGCTGGAGGCCCACTGCGTGGAGTTCCTGAAGAAGAACCTGCGGGCGGACAACGCCTTCATGCTGCTGACGCAGGTGCGGGAGCCCGGGGGGGCACGGGTGTGGGTAGGTGGGGGTTCTCAGGTTTTGATGCCCTGGAGGGTACCCCCGGCCCCCCGCCCTGATGATGGTTCCTCCATTTTCTAGGCGGCCTTGGCAGCTTGTGGCCGGCAGGGCTCCCACGTTCATTCGGCTGCAGGTTCCCCGCTGTCTTTGCCCTTTATTCAGGGGCTGAAGTGTGGGGAGAAAGACACATTTCTGTGAGAAGGTCCATTTTGGGCTCTGTGTGGTCATCCGGCTGTGGTAGGGCTGTAGGGGATCAGGAGGCCTGGGAACAGGTGGCTTGCCCTGCCTGGCTGGTGATAGCCAAGTTACATTTGCAAACCCCTCGCTGAGGTGGCACCTGGGCCCTGGGCACTGACGGGCCACTTGCCGAGTCATTCTGAAGGGCCAGAGCCAGAACTGTTGTGGGGCCACTCCAGGCCATCCGCTGAGATAGGGGCCTCAGGCGGTGTGCTCGCCAGGCCCCAGGCAGAGAACGGGGCTGAGGAGCCAGGGTCTCACTGCAGCCCTGCTTCCTCTGCAGAAGGAGTCAGAACTTGCTCCCTCCCTGGCCCCTGCCCTAGGTGCCCATTCCGGAGGGAGTGGCCTCGGAGGGCCGGGCACAGTGCCCCGAGGTCACTGGTGGCCCTCTTTCCAGGGGCTCCCGCCTGACCCAAGGAGTGATGGAGCCCACCGCCCCAGGGGTCATCCCTGTCTGCTGCCCCTGCCTCCAGTCCTGGACTGCCGGGGGCCCCGCTTTAGACAGGTAGCTGCCTGGATCAGGGTCCTCCTTCACTGGACCCGCCTGCCCGATCCCAGGCCGTGGTTACTGCGTATCTGTGAACTGGCAGGAGATCTCCTGTCCCCTCGGGCTGGCACTGTGTGAGCACCCAAGCCCCAAGACTGGACATTCGTGACAAGTTTTAAACCACAAAGTCCATCTTGGGGCCGGATGTTGACACGCTGTCCCTCACAGGCCCGGCTCTTTGACGAACCACAGCTTGCCAGCCTGTGCCTGGAGAACATCGACAAAAACACAGCCGACGCCATCACCGCAGAGGGCTTCACGGACATCGACCTGGGTGAGGCCCGCGGGGCACCTGGGGGAGGTGCCCTGTGCCCCGGACTCCACCATCTGGCGGTAGGGTGGGCGTGCTCCTCCCGCAGAGGCCCGGGTGGTGCTTGTCTTGGCCTCATCAGCCAGACGGCTCCTGCCTGGCCCTGCCCCTGCTGCCGTCTGTGATGAGACGGCGAGGTGGAGGCTGTGCACGGTGTGCTGACCGTCCCTGGCTGGGGCCGCAGGATCCACATTGACGTGGCACCCCCGTCCCCCGCAGACACGCTGGTGGCTGTCCTGGAGCGGGACACACTGGGCATCCGCGAGGTGCGCCTCTTCAGCGCCGTCGTCCGCTGGTCTGAGGCCGAGTGCCAGCGCCAGCAGCTGCAGGTGACACCAGAGAACAAGCGGAAGGTCCTGGGCAAGGCCCTGGCTCTCATCCGCTTCCCGCTGATGACCATCGAGGAGTTCGCCGCAGGTGACGTTCAGGGGACCGTGGCAGGGGGCTGCTCGGGAGGAGCGGGGCCCCTGGGACCCCAAGTGTGACTCACCCAAGTGTCCTGCCAGGTCCGGCACCGGCAGTGTGTTGGCCCGAGAGCCCCACCAGGGACACAAGTGTGCCCCTCTGGTGCTGACGACTCTTCTCATTGATGGGAAGCTGGGACTGTGCACAGACTTGTAAACACGGACTGACCCCAGGTGCCGTGCAGCCAGCCTGCATCTTGGTGTGTCCTTCCCTCTGTGCCTCCTGGGTCCACACGCATATGTGCGAGTGTGCCAGCCACTGGGGCTCCCCATCTCAGACTCACACCCTGTGGGCCCCAGCTTCAGTGTCCTAGACAAGCCTGTGAAGGTGTGGGAAATGGCCAGGGTCTCGGTGGCCCTGCTATGGGGCCTGGGGTCTGGGCTGATGTGGGGGTGGCCCTGGTCGAGCCACCCACCCCATGAGGACAGTCACATTTTGGGGCCCATCGGGCAGCCAACCTGGAACCCTGTCCCCCACCGGGCTGGGCCTCCCCCTCATGTCAGTGTCTGGGCTGGTGCTGACCCCGGCGCTGGAGCCAAACAGGCCTAGAAGGTTCTGCGATGCAGTTCTGTGGTCGGCGTGTGTCAGCCCCCCGTCTCTCCCAGGCCCATGCTGCCCGGCCCTGGGTCAGGGTCAGCTGACTTAGCAGCAGACAGCATAACTGAACGTATCTCCCATGATGCACTGGCTGGGAAGTGCATGTCCAACAGGTGCGCCTCCTGGGATCTGAAAGTCAGACTCACTGGCTGTCTTGCACTTTATGTGGCGGTCCACAGTGTCACATCAGTCCTGGGGTGATGCCCCAGAGAATGTCTCTGCATTCTGGGGACAGTAGGGCTGGGTTCCTCTCTGTAGTGCTGTCCCGGGCACTGTGAGGTACAGAGCAGCGTCCCTGGCCCCCACTTGAAGCAGGAGCACCCCCAGTCATGACAACCATGGATGTCTTCATACCTTGCCTGGTGCCCCCTGAGGGAGACCCCCCGGGTACAGCATTGGACTGTCCCGTGCTGAGACACCTGCAGGAGGCTCACTGGGCATTCCCTCTCCATATTGGCTTTCACCCCCAGAGCAACTCTCCTCAAGGACCCCCAGCCTATCTGGGTGACAGACCCCCTGGGACTCAGGCCCCTGTGACACAGCCCACCTTCTGGAAGTGTCATCCCCTCAAGCCCTGTCTCTCTGCAGTGGGCCCCAAGGGGCTTGTCTGTCTGTCCCTGTGTATTTTAGAGAATTCCCCGGCTTGGGTTCCACTGGAAAGTGCCAGAAAGTAGACATTTGAACCCTCCTAGCTCCAGGCTTCGCAGTTGAGGTCGGATATATTTTTCTTTCGACACTTTCTATGCAGAGATTAAAAAACGATGGTCAACATCCTGCATTCAGTTTTCTGTCTTCCTTATTCACTGAGCCCACGGATGCGCCGTGTCCCCTGTCATGAAGGCCTCTGCTGCTGGGTTGGGCCGCGGGAGCTCTGAGCCACGCTGTGGCTGGCCTTCTGCGGACCTGGGTTCCGAGTTGGTAGATGAGTGATTCTTGTAAAACTCGGGGCTTGTGTTGCACCCCCTGTTCTGGAGGCAGAACAGCAATGGGAAGGGTGCATGTCAGGCCCCGTCTGTCTGTTTTTACACGTGGCCTTCGCTGTCACTGTCCGGGTTCCCCCGCCCTGGCTCCCGACCTGCCCTGGGTAGGTCCCGTCGTCTCCCCGTGTGTGCCAGTGCTGCCTGGCTGGGGCCCCTGGCCTCTTCTAGCTGGGAGTCCCCCCTCAGCCACTAATGGCTCTGAGCGTGGACAAGCAGAGTGCCACCTGCTCTGTTGACTGGGGGGGGCCTGAGGGCTGAGCCTGGTGCAGGCAGGCAGACCTGGGGCCACGAGGAGGCATTCTGTCCAGTGAGCCAGCCAGTCAGAGCATCAGCCGCATGTCTGTGTCAGACCCCGCCCCAGACACCGAGGCAGAACTGCCCCATCCTGGGTTTGCCTGGACCCCTAATGTTTTGCAGAAAATTCAATGTCACTTTTGAGAGATGCTGTGGACTTGAGATGCCCTTGCATTCTGGCGTCTCCTGTGCCCTGGGGGGTCACCCCAGCCTTCCCCACCCTGCCCTTCCCCGGCCCCGGGCCCCACCCCACCCCGCGGTCTGACCACCGCGCCCTGTGCCTGCAGGGCCCGCACAGTCAGGCATCCTTGTGGACCGGGAGGTGGTCAGCCTCTTCCTGCACTTCACCGTCAACCCCAAACCCCGAGTGGACTTCATCGACCGGCCGCGCTGCTGCCTCCGCGGGAAGGAGTGCAGCATCAACCGCTTCCAGCAGGTGGAGAGCCGCTGGGGCTACAGCGGCACCAGTGACCGCATCAGGTGGGTACGGAGCTGGGTGGGCACTGGGGGTGAGGGGCTGGTAAGGGAGCTGTGTCAGGGTGCTGGGTATGAGGGGCGGGTTGCCAGCAGTGAGGCCCAGGCAACAAGCACTGCTGCGGGGGCCCTGAGCAGCGGCTTCGCGCCCAGAAGGCAGCCCCACCTCCTGGGAGGCCTCCAGTGCCCAGCGGCGGAGGGTGGCCCTAGAGGGCTCCATGCCTGTGTACTCTGGCCTGCTTGTGGGTTGTCCTGAGTTTAGCGTCTGTCTCTGTCCCTCAGGTTCTCGGTCAACAAGCGCATCTTCGTGGTTGGCTTTGGACTATACGGCTCCATCCACGGACCCACAGATTACCAAGTGAACATCCAGGTACCTGCCGCCCTGGCCCGACCTCCACATCCAGGTCCCATCCCCGGGTCGGGCCCAACCCCAGACAACACCCCATGTCCCACCCAGGCCCTGCCCCTCCCACTGTGCCCCACCTTTCTCAAGAGCACCCGCCCAGGTTCCCCCATTTCTCCCTTGTTAGGGTCTGTGCCATGACACACCATAAATGGAGGGAATGTTCTGGCATCTGAGGGGCTATGTGTTCAACCCCATGGGCCTCGTTACGCGTCCCAGGTGGGAGGGAGCAGGGGACCGAGGCCCCTGGTGAGCGGTGCCTGGTCACCCCTGGGACCCCCTGGGACTCAGGCCCCTGTGACACCCCTCTCACCTCGCAGATCATCCACACAGACAGCAACACAGTGCTGGGCCAGAACGACACGGGCTTCAGCTGCGACGGCTCCGCCAGCACTTTCCGAGTCATGTTCAAGGAGCCAGTGGAGGTGCTGCCCAACGTCAACTACACAGCCTGCGCCACGCTCAAGGTGTGCCTGACCCTGACCCTGCAGTAAACCCCGATCCCCGAATACTGCACAGAACCCCAGCTCTGACCCCTGAGCCCTATTCATTTTGACTCCACCTGTCTTTTGTCTTTAATTATCTGAAGGGCATAGGACTTTGGTCTGACAGTACAGTAGCCCCCCCTTATCCCTTATTTGTGGTTTCAGTTACCCGTTGTCCAAAATATTAAAGGGAAAATTCCAGAATTCATCAACTTTAAATTGTGTGTTGTGCTGAGTAGCATGATGAAATCTTGCTGCCCCACTCCATCTTATCCAGGACCCTGACCCCAAATCTGATCCCTGTCAAGGACCCCAACATCTAACCTTCTCTGATCTCCAGACTTCATCCAGGACCACAATCACGCCCTCGCATTGACCTTGATTTTGACCCCTAAACACTATGCTGGATTCCACCATGACCTCCCACACTGACCCCAGCCTCAAAACCTAAACCTTATTCAGGACCTTGACCCCAACTCTGATCTCTGACCTCTCTCCAGGCCCCTGACGTGAAGCCTGACCCACCCTCTAGCCACCCCAGATGGTTGGGCTCAGAGGGGGGCCGTCTGTTGTGGGTCACAGGGTCTGCCCCCTGAGGCCCCACAGCACACACACTTGCACAGGGCTCTGCCGCCCTCTGCCCAGCGGGGGCCCCCCATCTCGGGTGGTCCTGACCACACTGTGGCCCCAACCCCGCAGGGCCCGGACTCCCACTACGGCACCAAAGGCCTGCGCAAGGTGACCCATGAGTCGCCCACGACGGGGGCCAAGACGTGCTTCACCTTTTGCTATGCGGCCGGGAACAACAACGGCACGTCTGTGGAGGACGGCCAGATACCCGAGGTGATCTTTTACACCTAGGCGCCACCCCCGTGCGGCCATGAGGACGGCAGCCCGAAGCCACCAGAGACAAGTGGACCGCCCTACGCCCCATGCCAGCCCCCTTGGGCTCCCCACGCCGTGCCCACCCCTGGCCACATTTCTAGCCGTCTCCGTGGTGGTGAGCAAGGCTGCCTGTGGAGAGGAGCCGGGAGGAGTCCGGGCCGGCAGGGCTGTGAGACAGTCCCTCAGGATGGGGGGCGGGTCCCTGGGTGTGGGCATCCCACCCCCTGGCCCTGCCGCTGGGGCTGCCTGAGCAGCCGCCGGACTGGAGGATCGTGTAGGCCGTCATCTTGTTGCAACTGCACACAGCAATGCATCTTGGATTTCCATTTACCTGGTAGGAGACGGTGTGGGGGGCGCCTCTAGTGCATTTGATTGGGGTCTTCTGGTCTGTTCACTGGGGATGCTCAGGCCACTGTGACCTGAGCCCCTAGGATGGAGGCCTGAGCCCCAGGGGATAGGAACCGTGGGGGGCTTGCCCCCCTCAAGGCCCTGCAGGCTGGCTTTCCCACCAGGTCCCACCCCAGCCCCTGGCCTCTCTGGACAGGCCCCTCCCAGCCCTGCAGCTGAGGGCACAGGTCTCAGCCCATCTGCCTGGGAGGGGCAATGCTGTGGGTCAGCCACAGTGGTCATGTGCCCATTGGCCCATGGGATCAGAGGGCATTGTCTGCCCACCCCCCTGTACATACTGTGTCCCCACCCCACTCAGCCCCTGAGGGAGCGCTCTGCCCACAGGTGCTGGAGGGCGCAGCCCCTCCCCTGAACCCCAGGCCCTCCCCACGTGTTCCTGCCCCAGTGAGTCCTTCTGGAAACTATGTTCTCCCTGAAGCCATGAAAGGTGTGCCCTCTTCATGCCACACCCCTAAATGATTTTTTTAAATAAAGGAAAAGAAATACCTGCCCTGACCTGTGTGTTTCTTCCTGTTGGAGCTGGCAAGACCCTGGCAGCTCTGAGCCCTGGCACTGTCCTCTCTGTGGCTGTTCCCTCCCACTTAAGGGGACCCGGGACCCCTGCCCTCATCTGGAGTCACTGCCTCCTTACAGACTCCTACCCTGGAGGCATCCACAGTACAGGGGGGTTCTGGGGTGGGTTGAGACCCTCCCCATGACCTCTGCCCTGTGCCCAGGAAAGTTCTTCGTGGTGGTGAGCAAGGCTGCCTGTGGAGAGGAGCCGGGAGGAGTCCGGGCTGTGAGACAGTCCCTCAGGACAGGGGGCAGGTCCCTGGGTGTGGGCATCCAGGCCCCAGGGAAAGTTCTGGGGCCTCACCCTGCCCCTGCTGTATAGCAGTGGGGGACCCTGAGGTGGTGGGCAACATGGCCGAGGCCACCAGCTGGGGAGGCCACACTGTGGGGCTGAGCCACCTTGGGACTTCCTGGCACTTTTCCCGATGTCAGCAGGGACCTTGCTACAATGAGCCGTGCAGGGGTCTTACAGTCTCTGCCCTCTGGACCTGGGGCTGCACCTGGTATATGGCAGGTGCCCGGAAGTGCTGAGTTTTGTCCCCAGGCCGCACCTGTGCAGGGGCGGGTAACCTGACCTGTGCAGCCCCTGTCACTGCTAGGTGTCATGGCAACGTCTAGCATCCATTTAAAAATGACCGAGCAGCCTTGGCTGGTGTGGCTCAGTGGGCTGAGTGCCGGCCTGTGAATCAAAAGGTCACCAGATCGATTCCCGGTCAGGGCACAGGGAATCCAGTAAGGGTTGCGAGCCAGGTCCCTAGTTGGGGATGTATGAG
Source organism: Tonatia bakeri (assembly GCA_004024845.1). Classification (NCBI taxonomy): domain Eukaryota; kingdom Metazoa; phylum Chordata; class Mammalia; order Chiroptera; family Phyllostomidae; genus Tonatia; species Tonatia bakeri. The sequence goes on along the minus strand of PVIA01000240.1, from coordinate 206,152 downwards.
AGACAACAGGTCGATGTTTCTCTCCCTCTCTTTCTCCCTCCCTTTCCCTCAACACACACACACACACACACACACACACACACACACACACAAACAGAGCATACTGAATACTATAAAGTGAGAAAAAACACAGACTCACTCATATTTTAGAAATTGGAATTAGAGAATTTATACATTCAAGACAGTGGAGGAAATGAACGAAAGAGAGGCGATAATGGGGAATTTCAACGGAGTCAGAGTATCTGTTCGAGGAGACCGCGGCAGCTGCTTCGTGCGGGAAGACTGTGAAAGCACGTGGAGCAGACCTGCCCCCTCCCTGGAGCCCAACCTGACCACCCAGCGGCCTGAAATAAACGCCCCAGCTGGTCTGCAGGCCCATGGATGAGAAAAATGGATCCTTATTTTTATTTAAAAAGAGGATCTGTTTGGCCTTCTGGAACTGAAAAATGCATGATCTGTAATGAAGAACTCAGTGGCCAGGTGCAACAGACAGGATTAGGGAGCTAGGAAAACAGGGCAATCACAGATATCCAAGGTGGAACACGACAGAAGGAGGAAAACGAGAGCGAAGCACAGGAGATGGGGGACACCGGGCTGGCACCTGTCAGCGGAGTCCCGGGGCCGGGGGTTGGAGAACGCCACGCCGGCTGTCCATGAAGAGATGACGCTGGGAGTGTTCCACAGCCAATGAAGACGTCACGCTGGCTGACAGCTGTGGGGCCAGCCCAGGGTCTGGTGTATGGCCACGGAGGTGACAGTGTCCGGACTCCACGCCATGCTGTGTCACAACAAGTAAACCCTGCCTCTACCCCAAGCCAAGCTGTGAGCTGCGCTACCTGGTGACCTAATCCCAGATGCATGGCAGGGGAGGGGCGTAACAGCGCCAAGCAGACTTTCCTCACCAGTCACATCCATCTGGTGTACCTGTGGAGGGGGCGCCTGCGCCAGCCTCAGCCCTGAGAGCTGCAGTGGCAACGATGACGCATAAGCCAGTGACTCCCTCCTAAGGGACAGCCAACTCTCCTAGCAGATTGGGGCTCAGCTTAAGCTGCCACACACGAATGAACAGATCTAGGAGCTGCAAACTATCATCCGGGGCAGGACAGCCAGCAGAAGGAACTTCATGTTTTCTGGGGATCATTTGATCAGAGTTGTGGAAGCGAGACTGAATCAGCTGCCATAAAAAGAACAGATGGTTCCCTAGCTGATGTGGCTTAATGGACTGAGGAGTTGTAGGTTCAATTCCCGGTCAAGGCACATGCCTGGGTTGTGGGCTGGGCCCCCAGTAGGGGGCAGGCGAGAGGCAACCACACATTGACATTTCTCTCCCTCTCTCCCTCCCCTCCTCTCTAAAATAAATAAAATCTTAAAAAAGAATGCATGGTGACCAACAGGGTATGTGTAGGAAGGTGTGAAATTTGAGAAGGGAAATTGTGGGATCAGCATCATGAGAAGTGGCACCGGAAATACCGCAATTGAAGCTTTACAGCTTCTTACAAAACACGGATTCAACACTGTGCTGCTGTCCCGCTCAGTCTGCTCTCCGCTCTCACGGTGCCAAGTCGGTCATTCAGGGTCATCCAGTGTCTCCAGAAACTAGTTTTAACTACTGGAGTTCATCCTGTCGCATCTACTCATTTTGGGCAGAAATACTTTGGAACAGACTAAATTATTCAAGGAAAATTAATGATCTTGTGTAATATTATTACAGTTACATTTTGAGTGTCCCCCTGTTTTACTGATTCACTTGAGGAATGGCTGGAGAAAACTGTGTTAAAGATGCTTTGTAATTTTTGGAAGTGGACATAGCAAAAACAATATTTGAGGTTTATTTCATTTGAGTATTTTTTGGCTTTCTTAAATTTTGCTGGCACCAAATTTAACAATGAAGCATACCCAACTTGGGGAAAAAATCGTCACCCAAGGACATGCTTTTGATTTCAGAGAGAGGGGAAGAGAGGGAGAGAGGGAGAGAAACATTGGTGCAAGAGAGAAACATCAAGAGAGAGGTTGCCTCTTGTATGAGCCCTGACCAGGGACCGCACCTGCAGCCTAGGCTTGTGCCCTGACTGGGAACTGAACCTGTGACCTTTCAGCTTATGAGTCATTGCTCCAACCAACACCAGTCGGGGCAGAAAATATTTTAATAATATTCTTATGCAAATTGCTGATCCCTTTGTACACTGCAACTCTTCAAATTTATGAACCTCTGTTTGGAGACTGCTGGCAGCCACAAAACCTAAATGGGAATGAGTTCTTTACCCACTACAGTTTGCATTTTTAGACCTAATCAACACTCAGAGAACACGATGCCAACAGTGGCAGAACACACATGGCTTTCAAGTGCACGGGAAACAATGGCCAGAGTAGGTCATAGCCTGTATCATAATGCAACTCTCGACAGGAGTCATCTGTCTCATGGTCTCTGGCTGCAGTGGAGCCAAACCGGAAATCAATCAGGAAGACAACAACAAAAACTTCCAGACAGTTGGGGATCAAGAAACACTTGTATGTAAACATATGGTAAAGAATAAACCATATGGAAACTAGGAAATACTTGGAACTGAATAATATTGCTGTTATGCTACACCAAAATCTGAGGACCCTGCTGAAAGAGAAGTGAGGGAAGTTTATAGTCTGTATGTAGCCTGGAAAAGATGAGAGGCTTTAAAATCAAAGGTCAAAACTGTTACCTCTAGAAACTAGAAAGGAAGCAGCAAATTCCACCCCCAAAAGAGGAGAAATAAAAAATAAGACAAAAAGTGGACCAGAAAATGAGTGAATACGATCCGTTGGTTCTCCGAGGAGCCACAGCAATGCCCTTCCCTTTGGGGGAGAGAACACGAGACCAGTGCCGGGATGAGGAGGCCCCGCAGACGTTCAGGAGACAATACCAGGAGTTTGAATTCTGAATGGAAACAGGCGGCTGAGGAAGACTGAAACTTCAGCTGGTTAAAAGAAACACTAGAAAAAGGGCACGTTCATTACAGAAATCATATATTGGTGCAGCCACTATGAAAAACTGTGGAAGGTCCTCAAAAAACATCAAACAGAACCACCACAACCCCGCAATGCCACTTCTGGGCGCAGACCCTCGGGCAATGAAGTCAGGGTCCCAGGTGCCCGCACCCCCACGTTCCCTGGAGCATCATTGACAACAGCAAGGACATGGAGGCAGCCCAAGTGTCACAGACGGAGATACAGATCAAGAAAAGATGGTATGTACTGTACATGCGTGCACATACAGTGATAAACGTGTGTGTGTGTGTGTACAGATGAAGAGTATGATTCAGCCTTTGAAAAAGGAGGAAGTCCTGCTATTTGCAACAACCTGGATGAACCTGGAGGACGTCGTGCTGCGAGGTAAGCCAGACACAGAGACAAGTACCTCATGACCTCGCTCGCGGGTGAGCTCTGAAACTACAGCTGCGCTCACGAAACCAGAGAGCGGCATGGAGTCACGGGGGTGAAAGAACCCGGGAGATGCTGGTCAAAGGGCACAGCTTCCAGCTGTGAGAGTAAGTCTGAGGGTCTGCTGTCCAGCGTGGTGGCCGTGGTTAACAACAGACACCATGTTGAGTACTGGACAGCTGCTGAGCGGACAGACCTTGTGTCCCCACCACACATGCAAAGGGTGATGGCAGGGTGACAGGTGTGTGAATGTCCTGAACTGTGGCAACTGTTTCACAGTGTATATGGACACTAGACCGTCACTCCACAAACCCGAAATTTTAAAGTCCTGTATTAACTAAATATATCAGAGATGTGGATGCTAGGAAATCTCGGACCGAATTCCAGGGAGAAGAGCCCCCCAGGGGAGCAGAGGCTGGCAAGCATCCCCCCAGCAGCACTGAGCTGGGCTTGGTGGATGGCTGGGCTTGCTGAGGGCAGTACATTATCTGGGACAGCGGCCACCTAAGAGGCTGATACCGGTGTGGGCCGGCAGAATGGACCGGAACCTGGAGGAGTTTGAAAAGCTTGACAGGTTCCCCCCATGGGACTGTTCTTGGTGGTTGGGTGGTGAGGCTGGGGTGGGAGTGAAAGGTGGAGGGAAATCTGCAGCCTGCACAGGCACGGACACCACAGTCCTGCTAGAATGAGGGGTGGGGCAAGAAACAGGACAGGTCGAGACATAAACTCGAAGACATCTGAACTAGGGGTGAATGAAGCTAATTTAAGAGACCAGCCCCTCACCCACGCTGCCTGGTGAGGGATGAAGGGCATGCTTTCTGGGGAGAAGTGTACCTGGCGTACTCTTTCACATGCAATGTTTGCAATGCAATACAAAGTATGGGACACTGAGGGAGGAAATGCTGCCCGTAAACAAGGGAGGGAAAGCGCCAACAGAAGTGGATACGCAGGAGAGCCGGCCGCTGGAATCGGACGGCAGAGACAACGGAGCCACCGCTGTAGCTGTTAGAGAGTACGGAGGGAAACGGGGCCGAGGGGTGAGAGGGAAGGTGTCAGTCAAGAAAGAGAAGCACAAAGGGAGAAACGGAAACTGCAGAACTAAAAGTATCTGTAAAGAATTTACTGGCTAGACTGAGGGCAGACAACACGCACAAAGGAGAGCGTTACCATGGATGCTCCTTGACTCACGACAGCGCCGCATGCCAACACACCCACTGTAAACTGAAAACGTGGTGAGTTGGAAATGGTGAAATAGGCCTAACCCACCCACCGCCCTGGCCTGGCCTGGCCCACCGCAAACACACTCAGAGCCCTGGCCGCCCGGCCCGGCATCACGGGCGTGGACCAGACCACACACTGTTGGCCATGAAAAGATCCAAACTCAAAGCCCCGAATGAATTATCACTTTTGCACGACTGTGAGGTTGGAAAATCGTAAGTCAAACCATCGTTAAGTTAGGGCCTCTATACCCAAAGATTTTCAAAATAATCCCTCCCACCCCCCCACCCCGCCGCAGAATGAACCAGAATAGAGTATCAGAGACCCGTGGGATCATATAAGATGGTCCTACATACAGGTAACTGGAATACTGAAGAAAAAAGAGAAAAAAATGAGCAAAAAAAAAAAAAAAACCCTGAAAATAATAAAAAGAAAATTTCCAAAATTGATGAGATTTCAACCCAAAGATCTAAGAAGCTCAGCAAGTGCCCAGCAGGACACAAAACCACACACCGTCATCAAATAAAAAATATAAAGAACAAATTCTTAAAAGCAGCCAGACAAAAAGGTACCGTATTTTGAAAGCAAACAATGCTGACAACTAGGCCCTCACCAGGGAAGTCTTTAAAATCCAGGTCCCATGCTTCATGTGTCCATTTTGAAAAGCCTGGTGACAAAGCCTCTTGCCATGTTCGCTGTTGCATCTCCGCGCCAGCAGGCCGAGGCTCATCTCTGAAATGATCGTCTGAGCCGCCACGTGTGTAACGGTTTCCCGTGTCCCAGGCACCTTCGCCTCCACGATCCGGGCTGCCTCCTCCGCCTGCTACAGAGCGTTCCCCCAGCGGGTCTGAACCACAAGGTCTGGTTTTCCTCAAGGACTCGACGGCACAGCCTGCCTTCCCCACTGGCCTGACGTCTCAGCCACCTTCCCAACACCTCGTCCTTCGGGGGCAGTCCCTCTCTGGCCCCTTGTTTCCGTTTCCGAAGCCCTCCCCAGACCTGTCTCAGCATCTTGGCACCTTGTACTTTGCTTCTAAAATATTGTTTTCTCACATTTCCTTCTTGAGTTCAAGCCAGTTTCCTGTTTCTTCCCCATTTCTGTCCTTATTTTATGAATTTCTGATCCCAGATGTTTTTCACACCTTCAAGTGCTGTTGGGGGGCAAGCTTGGCTGTCCTGGGCTTTGAGGTTGGTACCTGGGGAAGCGGGTTTCCCATCCACAGGGGAGAGGGCCACGTGCTGGATTCCCTATAAACCCCCCTCTGCCTCTGGCCACCTGGCTGGCCAGCCCTCCTGCCCGTGCACCCACACGGGCTGTCGGAGGGATCCGAGTGAGCAGAAGGCCAAGACACCACAAGGCGAAGTGTGAACAGGGTATTGTGCACACCTGGTCTATTTTCGGGTGGTTCTTTGTTGTTTGGGTGGAAAATGCTAGAAGGGTCTGTTAGAAGGCTGCCATTGTCTTCAAAGACCTGGAAACCCCATTAAACCTTTTTCAGGAATGCTGACTTTAGCCCTGGCTGGGTAGGTAGCTCAGTCAGTTAGGGCATCACCCCAATATGCCAGGGTTGTAGGTTCGATTCCTGGTCAGGGCACATACAAGAATCAACCAATGAATGAATGCATCAATGAGTGGACAACAAATCAGTGTTTCTCTCTTCTTTCCTTGCTCTAAAATCAAGAAGGAAAATGAACGCTATCATTGCCACGTTGGCTGCTATGGAAGCCTGCCTGCCTGCCTGCCTGCCTGGGTGGCCCTAACAGCACAGCACGGGCCGGGCTGCTCCTCCCGTAGACACTTCTCACAATGGCAGAGGCTCCAAGTCTGCGATTGAGGTGCCAGCAGGGCCACTCCTGGTGAGGGTCTCCTTCCTGGCTGCTACCTTGCTGCGTCCTCTCACATGGAGAGCCAGCCCTGGTCTCTTCCTCTCCTGACAAGGACGCCAACCCTATCGTGAGGGTCCCACCTTAGATGAGGTCATCTAATCCTGCTCAGCTCCCAAAGAACCCCCACCCAAACTCTGCCCCTGGGGAGGTGGGTGTCAGGAATGTGTGAGACACAATCAGCCCACAGCCGCCGAGGAGACCAGTTGTGCCGTCTGCACTCAAGGCCCACCGTCCCGATGCAACAGCAGCTGCCCTGTCCCTCCCGGGAAGCAGGCCAGTTCAGTGCTGCGCTCCATGTGTGTGGAGCTGGCGCGGTCACCTGCCCTCCTGTGGTTCAAGTAGCTGTGACCTCCCCCATTCTCATCATTCAGTTGACAGTGGTGTTTTGGCCTACACCCCAAGAACACAAGCAAAGCCAGCTCTTACTTTAGTTGTTAATTTGTGTCTGACCATCCATCCCTCCTGCCACCAACTCCCAGCCTGTCCCTTCCGAGAGGCGTGGCTAAAATCTGAGCTGCTGCCAGTCTCACCCAAGCTACTCATAAAGACTGATCATACTCAGAACTGGTTTCATTTTCTTTTATTTTTTAAAAAAAGCCCCTAAGTTCTATGGCTTCCAGGAAGCATCAGAGAAACGAAGTGCCATTTCTGTACACTTTGTAAAGCAACACCTAGATGCACAGGCCGCTGCCAACGCCCCAGTGGCTCTGGCTGCCCACATGTGGCTGCCTGGCCTCTGCCGCACCTGTGGGCTGAGACGGGACTTTAAGGCGCTTGTCTCCCGTGGCTCAGCGGCACTGAGTGTGGACACAAGAAGCCCCAACACCGGGCAGGGCCCTGGCCCACGCAGCCACGTGAATGGCTGCCCCAGGCGCCAGAAACAGGCGTAGCAAGAACACCTGTGGGCCGTGCCGTCCGAGCTTTGGTGCAGCGTTTTGGTTGGGGTGCCTCCCCACCCCGTCTTCCCATTTGATTTGGGGGGCCCAGGGCTGGCTCACCCCTGGCAGCCATGCCCCATAGCTCCCCTCGAGAAAATGGCCTTTGGACAGAGGGAGACAAGCTGGACTTTATGACACTAACAGGGCTGGTGGGCTGACGGCACGGGTCGCCGGTGCCTCCAGGTCACACTACTCACTTCAGCAGACATGGCAGGAGGGGCACGGGGAGGGCGGCCGCTGTGTTTTCTTTTCCTTGTTTTAAATAGTTAATGCTCTTGGAAGGGAGGACTAGACACAGGTGTAGAAATTTCGGCCAAAGTCTTATGTGAAGGAAGTAACCCACATGGGGGCGGGCAGCTCGGGGCCGCAGTCTATGTCCTGGCTGTGGGTCACCCGGACAAGCTCCCCCAGGAGCTGCAGCAGAAGGGTACGGGGGTGCCACTGCCAGGGTCACTTGTGTCTCTGCAGCGATTTCCTCTTTCTCCTCTTGAAGAAACAGCAGCACCTGGAGCAGAGAAGGGGGGCACAAAAAGTGGGCATGGGTGGGACAGGGGGAAGCTGGGCATGGGGTACCAGTTAGGCCTAAGCCATCGCCACCCCCAGATGCTGCCCTGGGTCTTACTTGGTGTCATCCGCCACCTCTACCTCCGCGGGCGCGGTGATGGGGGCGTTGGAGTGACCGGCGGTGGGGTCGTCCGCATTCAGCTCCCCGTTGGTGGAATTCAGCGCCTAGGCAGGTGGGCAGCAGGAGAGTCATGTGGGCCGAAATCCCGTCCCCCCCAGGGTTGCTGGTGTCCTTGGCCTGGCACCTCACCTGGTTTTTGCTGTACAGCTGGGCTTTGTCCCTAGGCTGAGTTTGCGCAGGCAGGTCAGTGTGGACTGTGCCGATGGGCGTCGGCTGCAGGATGGTCAGGACAGGGTGCTGAAATCCAGCACCACTCTCCCCATGAACCAGGGTTTCACCCGGATCTGCACCAAGGTTCTGGGTGCCTGGGGCCTCCTCCACATCCAGGCACAACCACCAGGTCTGGGGTCCCACCTCCCACATCCAGGGTCCTGCCCCGCCTCTCCTCATGTCCAGGCCCCACCCCCTGACACAAAGGTTAAAGGCCACACAACCAGGGTCCCACCTCCCCTACGCCCAGGGACTGCCCACATCCAAGGGGAAGCCCTCCCCCTCCAGGGTTCCCCACTATACACAGGGTGAAAGCCCCATGTCCGGGACCCACCCCACACCCAGGGCCCGTCCTCACATACCAGGGGCTTCCCCGCCCAGTCGTATTCATAGTCAAACACGAAGCCGCTGCGGTCAAAGAGGTCAGTGAAGAGCTTACGCAGGTAGTCGTAGTCGGGCTTCTCAAAAAAGTCCAGGCGCCGCACGTAGCGCAGGTATGTGGCCATCTCCTCTGAGAAGAGCCAGTAGGGCTGGGGGTGGATGTGGGAGGGGGACATACCGGGGAGGGGCTGGGGACCAGGGAGAGAGGCACTGCAGGGAGGGAGCACTGGCCGAGGGCTGCCCTTACCTGGGAAGCTCTCGCAGAGCACCTCGATGGGCGTGGCCCGCTTGGTGTCCCCGATCTTCTGGTAGCGCTCCTTGAGTGTATCCGCCTATGGGGAGAGTGGTCAGTACCATCGCTGGGAGCTGTGATGCTCCCACATCCCCACTCCCGCGGCCTGACCCACCTTGAGCCCCTGCCAGGGCAGGCTGCCACGCAGGAAGTACATGAACATGTGGCCCAGCGCCTCCAGATCGTCACGGCGGCTCTGCTCTGCAGGGGACAGCAGGTCAGCACGCTCCTCCCACCCCTCCAGCTCCCGCCTACGTGCCACTTACCCTTGCCTAGGTGCGTGTTGATGCTCATGTAGCGCGCGGTGCCCGTCAGGCTTTTGTGCTCGCGGTACGGGATGTGCTTCTTGGTCTCGGGGTCGATGTACTCCTTGGCCAGGCCGAAGTCGATGATGTGGATGGCGTGCTGCCGCTTGCTGCCCGGCCGCCCCACCAGGAAGTTCTCCGGCTTCACGTCGCGATAGATGAGGCTCTTGGTGTGTACATACTCCATGCGGGTGATCTGGGGGGGGGGGGGGTGGCAATGTCCCCATCTGCCCAGGCCCTGCACGGCCCCACCCCCACCCCTCTCCCAGCCACAGTCCCGTCCTGCCTCGCGGCCAGGGGTGCCACAGCCCAGCCCCGCACCAGCTGGATGGCGATCATGAGCACAGTCTTGAGCGTGAACGTGCGGTCGCACAGGTCGAACAGGTCCTCCAGGCTGGGCCCGAGCAGCTCCAGCACCATGGCGTTGTACTTCCCACACGGGCCGAAGTAGTAGACCTGAGGGACACCCTCTGCGGGCCGAGGACGTGCAGATGCCTACAGGAGTCTGCAGCAGGCACCCACTGTCCCCCACTGCCCCCCGCACCGGACCCACGCTGCCCCACTGCCCCCATCTGGGTACCTGCGGTGCTGAGCTGCTTGTAGAAGCGGTACTCCAGGTGCAGCTGCGGTGCCCGGGACTTGATGGGCTCCTGGGCAACAAGGAGGACGAGGTGAAGGCTCACCTAGAGCGCAGCATGCCCCTCCTCCTGCCCCAGACCCCACTTAGACGGGCTTCATGTGGGGAGTCTCTGCTGTTGGGGGAAGAACCTGAACTCACCAATTTGATAGCTACATATTCATTTGTATAGAGATTCTTTCCTGTGAAAGAGAGAGGAATCAGCACAGCAGGGCCACCTGGCCCCCAATTCCCACCCCTCCAGCAGGCAAGAGACCCTACATGACCTACCCGCCTCCGAGGGGCACCTCTTGTTCCCAGTAGCCCCCCTTGAACTTGGCCCTGTCCTCCCAGGTCCTGGGAGTGAAAAGGATACCCACACCCCTTTAGGCCCCCACTGCTCCGCATGCTCACATCCCAGGGTCCCACCCTTACTGCTGCCCTCTCCTCCACAGCCTCCGCTGCCACCCTCTCTGTACTCCCGACCCCAGCCCCCGTCTCACCCAGGCAGTCCTCCTAGCCCCGCCTCCGCCCATTCAAGCAGCTATCCTCAACTTGTTGGCAGGAGCCTCCCCAACAAGCACACCAACGTGCTCCAATTCTCCCATCAAAGTGGAACAAAGACCCCAACTTGACCCACGGCCCTTTTCAGCACCCACTGCAGCAGAGGAAACCAAAGACACCCACGTCCCCTAAGTATCTCCCCCTTCCCTCATCACTCCACCCCCGGGGCTCCCATGGGTACAGTCCACTCAATGCCTCCACGTGGGGCCTGCGGACAGGTGGCAAATAGCCCAGATCAGCCCATATCCCGCCCTCCAGTGCCCACCTCGTGGGTCCTTCCCACCAGGGGACCTCACCCGTGCCTCCCCTCCCTGCCCCCCTCCATGGTTCATCCCAGCACCTCGCTCCCCCATCCTCCCCATGACTGTGGAGTAAAGATCCCTGGCTGAAACCCTACACTCCCCCTGCAAGGTCTGTCAGGACCTGCAGAGGACTCACTCCAGGCGCCCCGTGCCCCCCTTCTGGATCCCCACCCTGGGACTGAGACCCCACCCCCATGCCAACTGTGTCAGGTGGTGAGAACCTGCCCACAGTGCTGGCAGGCAGGAGAGACCAGGCTGGCTTCCCCAGGCAACAGAACCCAGCAGACCAGGGTAGAGGACCAGTCCCCCTCAGGTTACACTAAGACCACCTGGGGCAGGCCTTGCTGGGCCACCCACCAGGGTCTTCAGGTGCCCACCAAGAAAGAGCTAATGTGCCCAGCCTCACAGAACTGCACAAACGTGAGTTCCAGAACCGATGAAATCCAGCTTTCCACCTGTTACGTTCTCTAATGCTAACGGAGCCCTGGCTGGTCCAGCCACCAGCCCCTCGTGTGCCTCGGCGAGTTACTGTGCAGTGCTGTGCATACCCGCACTGCCATCTCTGGTCCAGCAGCCCCTCCCCGAGTCATCCTGTCCCGACTCTGTCCTGGGACCACAGCACTCCACAAGCACGGCTGCACACCATGTGTTTGCACCACTGGGCCTTACCTTGCTCTCTGCCTGCTGCAGCAGGACAGCCTGGCAGACATCTGCACTCTAGCTATTTCCGCCCCACCCACACGGCAGCAGACACCACAGTGTTCAACCTCAGAGGCTAAGGCCAGGGTTCCCCAGCACATTAATCTGCTCCACTGGTCATGGTCACGGCCCCATCCTGGCACGTGCCGAGGTGTCCACATCACTGGGACACCCAGCAGTGGGTATGTCTTCCGCTCTGCCGTGGCTATTCTAGGGCCTTGGTTTCCATGGTGGTTCAGAGCCAGCTTATTGACTTTCTCAGAGTTCTGCAGTGTCCTGGAGACAGCGACATCTCATATTAAACCGTCTCGTACACCCCAGAGTGAACTTCTCCCAGAGATGCTTTGTGGTTCTCAGAGAGCTCGCCCAGCCTCTGTCAGATTTGTTCTGGAAACGCCTGATGAATTTTAGCATTCTTGCAATTAGCACTGCTGGCGTTCCAGTGGCGCAATCGGTTAGCGCGGGGTACTTATACAATTAGCATTTAAAAAAATCAGTGCAGAAGTCTTTTTTTTCCCCACCCTCATCACGCCACGAACCAACAGGGAACGGGCCCCGGCAGCTCGGGCTCCTTTCCGTGGGGCGCTTCTCCGGGCAGAGCAGGCTGCAGCTTCAGTTGAACCCAGGTGACTTTCTCTTGGCTTCCTTCTTTTCTGATCATTTTCCTTCACACGTCCGAGGAACCATCTCGACTCTTAGAGTGATTAATATGCTCAATATGTACATTAATTCCCTTGGCAAGACCCTTGCCCTTGTTTCTGTACGACGCCCACGGCATGCTGGGTGACACTGTAGACTCCCCCCGTTTTGCCATGGGAACATTCGTGGGGCGCTCCTTTTCGAACAGTGCCCATTCCCTCGATGTCTGCAGTGTCGCCTTTCTTGCAGATTCGCAGGCATGTGGCCAAAGGAACTCCAAGTGTTCTAAAAGGCCTAGAGAACGCAGCGGGTACCTCCCCTTTCCCTTTGTGTTCCTCATTCTGGCGAATTATGGTGGCGGTTCCAGCCAAAAACAGAGCTCTTACAATTAGCATTGTTTGTAACCTTCACTGTCTGTTGTTGCTTGAGGGGAGAACTACAGCTGGACTCTGAGCGGGTACGACCAGCAGCCTCGCTACGCTCACGGCCCCCCACCCCCACCCCCCGGCCCGCTTGCTGAGGTTCCTCTCGCTGCCACACAGGCATGATCGGGGACTGTCAGCTGCAGTTCTTCTTTCCCAATCTTTTCACCCTTCCTTTCCTCCCCTCGCCACTGTCCGCAATGCCCAGTGGTTGTAACACACAAATTTTCAGACACCAACTACCAGGGCAAGCAAACCTCTTCCTCATCCTGGCTCCTGGGTTTTGATAAAAATAGGTGTCCTGTTGTGTTTCCTGCACACACACCCCATTTTATTATGGAAGTTTCAAATACAGAAATGCTGAAGAACTGTGCAGCGAACAGCCCAGACAACGCAACGAACAACCGGCTGTCGGTTCTGTCGCGCACCTGCCGGTCGTGAATCTCTGATGAGCAGATGCATTTTTCAGCCATCAGGACCGGCCCCTAAATGCTGCAGCCTGCAGGTTAAGTTCAGTGTGTACTTAAGAGGTGTTGTCTGTCCTGTGGGAGACAGACAGTTACCTGTGAAATGAACACATCTGAAGTGTGCCATCTGATGAGCTTTGGCCAAGGCATGACCCTGTGCACCCCTACCCTTATCAAGACACAGTGTCCCCACCGCTCATACCCCTTCTCGGTCCGCCCCCACCTGCACCAGGGTGGGGTCATCAGCACGCTCTCTCCTCCCTGGCTCCTTGCACATGCTGTGATGGACTCAGGACTCCTGCGATGTGTGTCCATGGTTCCTGTTGACAGCTGAGTGGAGACCTACCCCACCAAGGGACATACCCAGTCAGCACAGGGACACCTGGGTTGTTTCCAGTTTTCCGTTACAGCAGAGCTGCAGTGAACGTGGCTACAGGCCTTCCTGTGGGCAGGCCGGTCACTCCTCCGCGCGTCGCCGGCTCACGCCGCACACGTGGAGCACAGCTCAGGCTTGCACCTTCCGTGCTCCGCAGACATTCATCATTCGCCTATGGAAAACGTCTGTTCGGCTCTCGGGCTCATTTTTAATTAGAGTGTCTGTCCTTTTATCATCAAGTTGCCATCCTTTCCCGTATCCTGGACACCAGTGCTTGTCAAATGGTGCCCTGAAAATATTTCTTCCCAGTCTGTGTCTTACCTAGTCCAGCTCTTAACGTTTTGCAATAAACACTGTAAACATTCATGAAGTCTAACTGATCCTTTACAGTAAACGGGCATTTTATTGTGTCTCGGTGAGGAAATCTCATGTTTTGATTGTGCATGAGTTCTGGGAGAGCCAAAGGCCTTGGAGTCCAGCCTGTGGTTGAAGTGAGCACACACACATGTGTGTGTGTGTGTGTTTGCACACACAGAGGCACCTGAAGCCCGTGAATTTAGATTTCTGAAGCAGTTCAGGTGCTCTGGGCTCTGAGAGGCTCACCAGTGCTCATGTTACCAGTTTTAGCTGTGCATGCAGAAGGTGAGCAGAAGGAAGATTCTGGAGGCCATGTAAGACGGGAAGACACTAGAGATGCAGTCATCCAGAGCAGGGAGGCCTCCGTGAACTCCCCTAACCTTAGAAAGTGTCGTTTTTAACATTCTTAAATTTATTTTTAGAGACAGGGGAGGGAGGAAAAAAGAAAGGGAGAGAAACATCAATGTGTGAGAGCAATATCCATTGGTTGCAACTCACACACCACCAACCAGGGGACCTAGCCTGCAGTCCAAGCATGTGCCTTGGCCAGAATTGAACTGGTGACCTTTCACAGTTTGTGGGACAGAGCTCAATCCACTGGGCCACAACAGCCAGGGCATAAACTTCCCTAACCTTAGGCTGAAAACTCAGAAGGCACACACATGAAGCAACTCCAGCCCATGAGTAACATCTGCTCACAACCTGCCCTAACAAAGCCAAAATCAGTTCCTGATGGAGTCAAGATAAATCATCAGCACAAAGTCCTCAGACTTAAAAGTCTGTGACATGTGGCACCCCTCACATGTCCAACGTACAATAAAACATCACTAGACACATAACAATGAGGAAATGAGGGCTGTAACAAGAAAAAAGTCAAAGGCACCACATACGTGGGCATTCTTTTTGAAGATTTTATTTATTTATTTTTTAGAGAGAGGAAGGGAAGGAGAAAGAGGGAGAGAAACATCAATGTGTGGTTGCCTCTTGCATGCCCTCTACTGGGGACCTGGCCCACAAGCCAGGCATGTGCCCTGCCTGGGAATTGAACTGGCGACCCTTTGGTTCACAGTCCGGCACTCAACCACTGAGCCATACCAGCCAGGATGTGGGCATTTTGAACAGGTACAAGCATACTCAAGGATTTAAAGAAAAAGATGGGCAAAATGAACAAGATGGAAAATCTCAAGGAAAAAATACAGGAGTCAAACAGAAGTGAAACTGTGTATGAAATAAAAAATTCACTGGATAGCTCCAACAACAGACTGGACACTACAATGCAGGGAAGAAAGAAGGTGAACTTCCAGCAGGGCAATAAAAACTGTCTAGACTGAAGCAGAGAGAAAAAGGCCAGAAGA
Source organism: Tonatia bakeri (assembly GCA_004024845.1). Lineage (NCBI taxonomy): Eukaryota > Metazoa > Chordata > Mammalia > Chiroptera > Phyllostomidae > Tonatia > Tonatia bakeri. Next base: position 191,028 of record PVIA01000240.1, on the reverse strand, counting down.
CCATGGAAAAGAGCTTGAGGAACTGGGGGACAGTATACACAGCCCTAACACATGTGTAACTGGAATCTGAGAGTGATTATCCACTGAACTGAGGCAGAAAAAAAAAATGAAGAAATAACGGCCAAAGTTTTTTCCAATTTAATGAGAAAGTGTCACGATACATATCCGAGAAGTCCAGTGAATCCCAAGCAGGATAAACCCAAAGAAAACCACACCTAAACAGTGCAGAATCAAAACCTAAAACCAAAGAAATTTTTCAAAACAAAGGCAAAAAGACACATTAGATACAGGGGTATAATGCTCAGCATTCCTCACGGAGGAAATGCAAATGAAACCCACAGACAGCACTTCATTCCTACTACAAGAAAAAGTCTGACATAACCAAAATGTTAGTAAGGACGTGGGGTACCCAAACTCCCACAGGCTGCCTGCAGATGGAAGTGCACAATCACCCTGAAAACGGGGCCGGCACGCCTCCCTGGTGGCCCAGTTCCTTAGCAAACACTCACACACAAGGGCTGGAGAAGGATGCTCAGGGCAGCTTTATCCACAACAGCCCAAATCTGGGCCCAGCCCAGCATCCCTGAGCAGAACCCATGAACAAAATGGGTGCAGTTGTACAAATGGACAGAGTAGCAAAGAGCCACTGGCTACTGACACACGTAAAACATGGACACTCTCAAAAACATGCGTACCCTAATGGGGAAGCAGGGCAGCTCCATCAAGGGGAAGCCGAAGAGGTGGCTACCGTGCTGCTTGGGCCCCTCCATGCAGGCCAGGCTAGGGGCATGGGGCCACATGTTCTGCGGAGGTGCCTGGCTCTCCCCCTCCCGCTGGTCTCAGTTACTGATGCGATGGCCAAGTACCCACCCTGCATGCCCGTCCCACTAGCAGAGAGAGCTGCGCCCCAGCCTGACAGTATGTAGGCTCAGAAACTCCAAACCCAGGGCCACTCACAGTTCTGACAGGCAAATGCCGAGCAGGAGCTGAGCTTGTAATTGCTCCAGTTTAGACACTGGTGGCACCCATGTCAGCCCTACTGTGTGTGGCTCAGACCCCCCCAACAGAACTGGCCCTCAGACACACAGGGGCACGGCCAGGAGTCTACCCTACCCCCCTTACCCAACCTCCTCCTTGGGGAACAGAAACTCACACGCACTTACCTGTGTCCTGGTTGCAATAATGAGGGAGGCCACCTGCGAGTGGCTGTGACCCCAGTGGGCAGCATTTCCCCCACCCCATCCCTTGAATGCAAACGAGCGGGGCTCACCTAGCCGGAGCTCCCCGAAGTTGCCACAGCCTATCTTCTTCCCGACCCGGAAGTTGGGGCCCACCATCAGGACCCCAGAACTGGTCCCCGTGCTCCGGACGCTGTGGCTGGTCCGGCCGCCAGCCTTGGACATTCTCCGGCCCTCCTCCGACTCCCCTTTCCCTCCTTTCTTGTCAAAATCCATAAGTTTGTGGTACCCTGGCCTCTCCACGGTGACTCTGCTGCTGTACAAATCCCGGGTCTGTGGGGACCTGAGGTCGCAGGCAGCTCTTCGGGGCTAGAACACCATGGCGCCTGGCAGACTCCTGGCTAGTGAGACGTGGGTGCTCGCAAGGGCCAGGCCGCAGCACTCCTCTCGGTGGCCTCAGGGTCATATGCAGGGAGAGGACACATTCTGCTGATAGGTCCTGCTGCCTCAAATCTCGTGGCTCCCAGCTGGGGAGAAAACAGAGACATGGGTTAGAAGACTGAGACCCACCCACCCACCCATCTGCCCACAATTCAGCCCAGGGTCCAGAGCACAGCCCGAGGAGGCTGGCACAGTGGGATGGCATTCTGGACAGATATATGAAGGCACGAGTGTGGCTTGTGACTTTGGGGGGCGGGGGCAGAGGCCATCGTGAATGCCACATGTCAAGGTGGTGTAAGACATGCGTCGCTGCATGCTGGCCTGCAACACAGCTCGAGGACAACTGCACTATGAAGAGTGACAGCCAATCAAGTGACAGAAGCCCTAGAACCAGGAGGAGATCCTAACCTGGATGCAGAAAGGGGCAGGAGATACCCAGCACAAAGCCCCTTCCCCCAAGCCAAGGGGTCGTTCCTCTGAGGACAGAAGACAGACCACAGAGTACCGCCTACTGATTGAGCGCCTGGCCAGCTACAGACACAACAGTGACTTGGACACGGTGATGCCATGAGGCCTTGGAGGCGAGGACCCCGGGGGTATCTCAACTCATGATATGGGGCTCCCTCACCCTGAGGCAGGAACAAAGCCCTGGGAATGATGAAAGTGGACAGAAGTGGGGGGCCTCTGAGAACCAGGTCAAGGACAGAGCCTGCTCCTGGCCTTTCATTCCAGTTCCAGGAACAGCTAGCCCCAAGCCTCAGAGACAGAAGGGGCAGGTACTCCATGGAGGGGAATCCCAGCCATGTGCTCATGGAGAGGAGGGACAAACAGAAGGGGCCCAGAGGTGCAGCACACACATACGCCTTCCTGTGCTCTCACACGTATGAACACCTCCTGTGCTTACACCCCCACATACGCACCCTTTCCCCATGTTCACATACATGCACCCCACACATATATCCACACCCTCCCACGCTTGGCAGTTCTCTCCAGAGGGGCTGCGTGCATAACCGGGCACAAGGAGGTGCCTGACCTGCACGTGACCCTTGGGCCTGGGCACAGCCAACACGGAGAAGGGATGTGCCCTGAAAAAAAAAAGGAAGTTCTACATACATGTCGGTCTTGGCACCGCACAGGCTGTGGGGAGACAGCAGCCAGCCAGGAATGAAGATTCTGGTGTACTTGCTGCCCCAGGCCTGTGACTTGACCCCAATGACCCATACTACAGGGTGCCTGGGCTCCAGGTAGTCCCTTACAAAGGCCAGGTGTGCAGTCACTGGAAGGAAGGTGAAGGGCCTGACTCCTCCCCAAGGACACCATCCCCTGCCCCATTCATCCCACAAACAGGAGCTGCCACCCTAAACCCAGTGGGCAGCAGAGACTCGCCAAGGGCTATGGGAGGTGCTGTTCACCCCCAGCCACATGGGGGCAGTCTGGGTCCTCTCCCAGCTGCTCTGAGCCAGATGGGACCTGGAGAGGGTAGCAAGAGTGAGCCATGCACTGGACAGCGGGGGAATGCATGGAAGAAAGTCCAAGGCGGGGCTAGGGCCAGAGCTGAATACCCAGCCCAGCACACCTGGGTGGAAGCAGCCAACCTAAGGCCTAAGGGGAAGGAAGCGTCTAACCTCAGTCCCAGTGCAAAAGCTAAGAGTAATTATCCCGGAGGAGAGGACCTCCCACTCCTCGTTAGGCCTCAACTGCACCAGCATGGCCCCCATTTCCACATCCCCAGCCTTCCCCAGAGGGAAGGCCCTCCAGGGCAGTGAGCTCCACATGGACCCTCACAGCCAAATTCAATTTTGCGCTGAAATGATCCCCAGGAGGCCACTGGAAGCTGCTGTCCACCATGTCCACACTGAGAAGGTCTCGCAGAGAACGGTCCACTTCAGGGCCATCTGTACTCCTCTGTCAATGCGCACCTCAGGGGAGTTACCTGCCCTGTTCTTTTTGGGGTCCTCCATCTTGTCAGGGCCAGGGGCTGGCTCCCCTGCAGGGGCCCCAGAACCCCCCTTCTCTGACCATCTCCAGTCAGTGATGTCACAGTCCCTGGCTGACATCACCAGCACAGCCCCAGGGAGAGTCTGAGGGAGCTGTGGGCAGCCTCCCTCCCCAGGGAATGGCCCCTCCCAGGCCACACAGTGGACCCCACTGTGAGTACAGCCTGGGATGCACCCAGACTCAGGTGATCCTGGCTACAGCCCATTCTAGGCAACTCTGGACACACGCGTGTGTGTCCCCCACAGTGGGAGCCCACCTCTACCTCCCCAGGATTCATCCGGGTCCAGCAACATGGCACCCCAGGAGCCACGATGAGCTCCCAGTGTGCCACATCCTGGCATCTGCACACTGCCCCCCTGCCCCCACCAGAGGGACAAGGACAGAGGAGATATGCCCACCCTGGGGCCACGCAACATCACGTCATGGCAGAGAGGAAGGAAGTGCCCTATGATGACTGCACAGGAACCAGCTGCCCAGCCTCTAGGGACAGGGTCAGTGTCAAAAAGGATTAAGCAGCAACAGGTCTTAGTGCACCAAGTTATAAACCAAGGGCAGCAAGAGAACGGCCAGACCTAGGGTGGGGGTGGGGGGGTGGGAAGTGCCATCAGCAGGCAGCATGGACACGGCACTGAGCGTGGCATGCAGGTGGCCTGAGGTCATGTATCAGTGATCCAGGGTGTGGGCACCAGTCAGTGCTGCCCCAGAGGGCACGCAGACTTCCTATGTGAAGTCCTGACCAGACTGGATGGAGGAAAAGAAGCAGGCCTCTGAGAAGGGACAGTTGTCACTGCACCCATCACGGAAAGGTGGCTAGATGCGTCACCATTCTTGGGAGAGGGCCAGAGATTCACAGGTGATGGTCACAAGGTGGCATGATGCTCCCACACAGTTCAGGAAAAGCAAACACGGCCACAGGTGGCAGTGAGCCCATGAGGAGCAGAGGAGATTAGGTACTTCCCTTGCACGCTTTCAACAGACTTGAAATGTTTCCAAAATTAAGATTACAAAAAGACAAACTCTGCCACCTCAGACCATGGCAACCAAAAACCAAGCACAACAGTCTGGGTTGTAAAAGTGCGTCTCCCAGACAGGTGCAGACACAGGAGCGCCCTCAGCACGTGGCAGCTATGGCACTGGCTGGCACTGACTGCAGGCACCGGCTGTGACTCACGACGGGCTCCACCAGAGCCTGCTGCAATGCTGCAGAGAACACCAGAGGGCACGGAGTTCGTTGGGCAAGTGCAGGTAACGGGGCCAGGCCATGGGCCCACGGGCGGGAGGCGGGGGAGCACTGTACTCTCCCACATTTGGGCACATCAGAAAACGTCCTACTAAAGAGCTGAGAGGAGGAATACGAGGAGGGCTGGGAGGCAGCCAACAGGGAAAGCAGGCTCCTGCCCAGGGATATGCTGCTTGATGACAGACGCCTGTTGCCACCTAGGGCTTGTGCACACCGTCCTGGACAGCAGCATGTCTGGCACGTGCCATTATCTCAGCGTGTGCTCCTGACAGCTGCTCTCCCCCCAAAGGCCCCACAGACACCTGGTCAAGCCCTCATCGCACCTTACCCTGAGGGATGTCCCAGCCCTCGTGACGGTCTCTGGTAAGGCCAGACCCATCCTGGCCATTTCTGCTACGTGGTGTAACTACAGTTCCAGCACTATACCAGTCCTTGGTGTGGGCTGAGATGTGTCCCCAACAAGACAGTTCCTAACCCCTGATGTCCAGCACGTTACCTTATTCATAAATCAGGGTGGGCCCTAATCTGTAACTGGTGTCCTTATCAGAAGAGGAGACAGAGACACACAGGAAAGGAAGGCCCAGGGACAATGGAGGCAGAGACTGGAGAGATGGGGCCACAAGCCAAGGAACTCTGGCAACCACTAGAAGCTGGAAGAGGCAGAAAGACACCACCCCGCCCCCCAATCCTCCTGGAGAGATTGTGGCCCTGTGGCAGCTTGATCTTCAATTCTGGCCTCGAAGGACTTCTCAGTGGAAATGCCTGACCAGCACCCCAGCAGGAACGTAAGAGTCAGCTAGTGTCAGCAGTGAGGTGCTGTGAGGACAGCAGGGACCCCAAAGTGACAGATGAGCAAGGCATGCATGTCCTTCAGTGTGATGAATACCAGAAAACCTAAACTGGGGACGTCACACAGGACAACACAGTCCCCGGCACCCACCGAGGGAAGAAGGAAAACCATCTCAGCCAGAGGGGCCTGAGAGCGGCGATGACGGAGAGTCATGTGTGAGCATGATGGGGGCAGAAACACGCCGTCAGGGCAAACTGAGGAGAAACCCAAGTAAATATGGACTTTACTTATTAATGACGCCTCAGTCCTGGTGATTAGCTGTGATGAAGGCACCATGCTGACAGAGGGCACGAATGGGGCGTGGGGACATGGCAGTGTGCACCCACTTCCCAGTAATTCTGTGAATCTAAAACTGTCCTAAAATAAAGTTTATTTTTAAAAACCCAAACCTACAATCTCCTCTGGTGGCCTCCTTCCTGCCCTTCCCTCAAGCACACGCATATGGTGCCCACTCATGGTCCCTACTCAAATGTCGCCTGTGAGGCCACCCTCCAAGCCCACCTCGACCCTGCCCCTGAACCCTTCAGCCATGGGGCAGCACATATGTGGTCACCATGTGCCTGCCCCTTAACAACGAGCTCCTCAAGGACACGAGGCCTTTTGCGTGGCACCACGCAGGGACTCAGAGACCTGCAAGTAAGCGATAGAAACAGACAGAAACAGACCGACAGACCCAAGAGAAAGTGGGCGAGGCCACAGAAGAGGCAGGGACGGCCTCACACACGCACAGCGCTCTGCCTTTCCAGTGCACAGGCAGAATACAGTAACAGATGCTCTCACTTCTCAGCCTGTTGGGGTTAGAAAAGAAGTAACATCCAGTAGCAGCGAGAGTGTAGAGAATGGGGACTTTGATTTTTAAACAGGAACAATGGCATTTAGGTAAATGAGGCTCTCTACCCAGGCCACACGACCGAGAAGAATGGCCGAAGCAGCACCAGTGACAGCCATGCAGGTGCAGCCCTGTCCCCACCCTCTGCAGGGTCAGGAAACAGCCCATGCACAGAAAGGAAGTGGCAGATGGTGCAGCCCTGCAAAGCTGTTCCTGCAGGTGGGCGAAAGCCCAGGAAGTGGTCCCTGGGGCTGGGCTCCACGGCAGTACCCATCTCTCTGCCCTTCCCAGGCCTGAATTCCCTTTCCTTCCTCCGTGAGCACGGCAAAAACAATACTTTTACATTTCCTAAACTCAGCCACGGTGGGGAAAGCGCTCCTGGCCTCCCGCCTCCCCTCTCAGAGCTGTCAGAGCAGGGTGGTGTGAGCAGATGCAAAGCTTGGGAACATGCAGGATTGGAGACCTCACGGCTGGAGACTCTGGTGCGGTCTACGCTGAAGGAATGAAAGGGCCCCCAAGACACCTGCACACTGGCCAGAGTTCATGGAAAGTGACACTGCCTAGCCCCCAATTTTACTGGGGCGGACCCAGCATCATCTACAGGGGCCAGCCCTCCTCAAGGGACCTGACCATTTCCAGGATGGGGAGAGGGTCTGCTGGCTCCCTTGGGGTAAGAAGACACCCTTCAAATCAGACACATCCCCCAGAACTGGACACATCACCGGACTGAGGGCCAGGCCAGGAGGATGGCCCAAGTCAACACCAGAGATGCTAGGCAGCCGTCCTCCCAGAAGGGCAGCCCAACCCGGGCCCAGCACACCCGTCTGGGACCTCATACCAGCGCCCGATACGGACCTCCCTTCCGGACTCCATCACAGAACCCTCACCCAGGGCTCTCGGAAGCACCACTTCAGGACCAGACTGCGACCTGGCTGGAAGCTGACAGGCAGGAGTGGGCACAGCCTGGGACAGAGGGAGCCCACAGCCACTTCCCAGGGGACGTAGGTCTATTGTGCCAGGTCCCCTTTATAAACCATCGTTGTTTTCAGGTGTCTGGAGGGCACCCACCTCTTGGGTGCTGAGTGGTTGTTCAAAAGCAGTCTTTATGCTCTGCTGTGAGGTTTGCTGTCTTCAATGTGCACGCCTTGTTTTTGCTACTTAAAAATACCGAGAACAGGATGTTGGTTTGTGGTCTCACTTGCCGAGACACCAGGTCCTGCTTCCTTCAGTCACTTGAAGACTCAGACACACCACCCTGGGAGAGCAGTGAAGGGAGGGTGGCCACGAAACCCGTCATGGCCAAAGGCCACAGGCTGTCTGTCTGTCTGTGAAAGTCTCAAAGTGCAGGACCCTGCCTAGTGTGGCCGCAGTGACTGGGGCACCAGGACTGGCCAAGAACTTCTGACTTTCTGGAACGTGCAGAGCAGCGGACAGGTGGGATTCTGAGCACTGCTCAGGGTTCCCAGACTCTGAGAAGGCAAAAGGTCAGAGCCCAGGACAGGACAGAACAGGACTAAAGAGAAGCCGGGGCACGAACACTGAAACGTGAATTGGGAAGGTGGGGATAGAGGGATGTGGAGAAGTGAACCTTCAACCGTGACAGGTAGGATATTATAAAATGGTGCAGCCGCTGTGGGAAACAGGCGGCAGTTTCTCAAAAAAGTTCAGCAGACACCAATAACCCAGCCACCCAGCTGCTCGGTTCGCGCCCAAGAGAACTGAAGACACACACCCGCACAAACCTGTGCATGATGCTCACACAGTACGATTTACAAAGGCCAAAAGGTGCACACCGGCCAAACGTACATCACCTGATGAACAGATAAACCACTCCACGCACACACTGGAATGTCACCCAACCGTGAAAAGGAGCAAAGCTCTGACACTCGCTACAGCATGGTGAACACATGAACACGATGCTCAGGGAGAGGAGCCAACATAAAAGGCCACACACTGTGTGATCCCATTTATGTGAAATGTCCAGAACAGGGAAACCCACAGAGACAGGAAGTGGATTCCTGGTTGCCAGGGGCTGGGGAGTAACTGCTAAGGGTTCAGAGTTTCTTTTAGGGTGATGGAACATTCTGGAACTAGTCAGAGGTACTGACTGCACGACACTGAATATACTAAAAGTCACTGAGGTGTTTACAGTGAATTTTATGGTCTGTGAATTATACCTCAAATAGAAATGGGGGGCCCTGGCTGGTGTAGCTCAGTGGATTGAGTGCGGGCTGCGAACCAGGCATCGCAAGTTCGATTCCCAGTCAGGGCACATGCCTAGGTTGCAGGCCATGTCCCCCAGCAACCGCACACTGATGTTTCTCTCTCTCTCTCTCTCTCTCTCTTTCTCCCTCCATTCCCTCTCTCTAAAAAAAAATAATAAAATCTTAAAAAAAAAAAAAAAAGAAATGGGGGGTATACAGAATCTCAATAAAGCTGTTTAAAAGTCACAGTGAGCCCTGGCTAGGTAGCTCAGTTGGTTAGAGCATTGTTCCAGTATGCCAAGGTTGTGGGTTCAATCCCTGGTCAGGGCACATACAGGAATCAACCAATGAATGCATAAGTAAGCAGAACAGCAAATCAATGTGTTTTTTTTTCTCTTTTTCTCTCTCCTAAATCGCTGAAAAAAATTAAGAATTAAAAAAAGTCACAGAGAGTGTGGCTCCAGCGGGCAGCCTGGAGAGCAGGGTTGGTCCCTGCACAGGTCAAAGTTCAGACAGCACGCAGGGTGACTGGCAAAGCCACACTACCTTCCCTGGGCCCACATGGAACAGGCTTCTGTCACAAAGGAATCAGAGGTGTGTACCCACAGAGAGTAAGAGGCACAGAAACGGGCTGGACAGTAGGGAGAGAAGGAGGGGCTGACTCCTGGCAGTGTGAGAGCTTGACACCAACACGCCAGCCTCAGCCCTTCATGAGGCCCAAGGGTGCACAGAGGGCCCCCAAACCAACCAGGACAGGTCTGGTCCCAGGGTCTAGGAGCTCACACAGCACACCCAGAGCTTCAAACCTGGTCAGGATGACTGCACGGCTCCCACTCACTGGCACACACACGGGGCTCACACACATCTGTAAACACACAGGGCTCAAACATCAGGGGACTCAGCAAGTCAGCCGCCCTAGGCACACACCGGGGCACACCCCTCCTCACAATGGTGGCCCACACAGCACTGGTGACCAGTTAAAGACCTGGAGCCCCCAGAGCTGCCCTGTCCTGTCTCTGGCCACAGATGCAGCAATACAGCTGTCTCATACTGGTGAAGAGGCAGCACCCCAAATTTGGTTCCCCAAGATCAGCCCTGGGGCAGAATAGGCCCTATTGCCTAGAAGGCTAGATCAGAGTCACCTGAGGCGCAGCTAAAACCACAGATTTCCAGCCCACCCCCAACATGCTGGTGCAGGTGGCCAGGTGGGGTCTGAGAACCTGCGCCAAGCAACTAGGGTAGGAGTCACCACTCAGCTGAGGTTCCACCTCCCACCTGGTCACCCAGCTGCCCGCCTCAAACCTAGCCCTGAGCCCAGCACACCCACCCAGGCACGGACGCGCAGGCACCCATCACCACTAAAGCCTAATAAGCAACGGGCAACTCCCAGGGTAAGCGCATCCCACGCAGTGTCTGGGACACACTCACACCGAGCAGTTTGGGGTGTTTGTCTGGAACTCAATCTGGCCGCACACCTACCCTGCTGTGTCTGGCCGCACCTCTGGGAAGCTGCTCTCGAGGCTGCTCTGCTCCCGGACCTGGCACCCTCGGGCTAAGGCCTATTTGGGGGGTGCACAGCCCACAGCATGGCTGACAGACCTGCCAGCAGGACCTGCTGGTCCCAAGAATACCATTTTCTATTCAAATCTGTGTATTTCTTAAAACCAAGCATTTCCAATGAAAATTTAATGTCCAAATACTGAACTCTCAGCATAAAATACACTCAAGAAAGAACAAGCTCTCTTAACCATTACATGTTTAAACACATCACGTTAAATAATATGTATTAAGATGACTTTCACTGGTTGCTTTTGGCTTCTTAATGAGGCCACTGGCATTCTGGAAAATACCCACAGGACTCACGTCTGGGCTACCATTCTCGCCGGGGATCTTGAATGCCTGTCCCTCCCAAGCAATTGTCACTGCCCATGAGCCAGGTACCATTGTGACCCCATCAGACAGGGAAGCTCAAGCCTGGGACTGAGAAGCACCTGGTGTTCCCACCGCAGTCCACCAGGTGAGGGTACAAGCCACAAAGTGCACTGGGGCCAGCAGAGCTGGCCCTCCTGCTTTAGAGGGAGGACAGCAGAGCAGCTGTCCACTGTGCTATGTGCTCCCCTAACACAGGGAGTGCAGTCTCCTCATCAGCTACCTAGCTGTCTCCTGTCTAGCAGGTGTCCAGAGGAACGGCATGCCCCGTCTGTACAGGAAGCTGGAGAAAGCAGGGTCACAGGTGTAATCCACCCCTAACAGCCTGGAGATGGGAACGGGGCCAGGAGGATGCAGAGGAGCCCAGGGGCCTCATTCCCAAGGGCAGAGCAGCGAGGCTAGGGGCACCAGCCCCCCTCACTCACCTCCCCACCTTCTTCCTTAGCCTTCCAGTTCCTGGAGGCGAGAGCAGGATGTCCTTTCTGGGCCTGACAACCCCCTGTGGTTGTCATGACTAGAGCTGCTGTGAGGAAAACCCCGTCCCTGGGAGGTCCTTGAGACCCAAGGTGGCCTCATGCACTACATGAGAAAGGCTCTGTAAAAACCAGTCCAGGAACCTTCCTAGAAGCAGTGAGCCCCAGGGGTCTGTGCCAGTCTCTCCATGAGCCCCTGACCCATAATGTTCTGATGGGATTCCTACTCTCCCAGGCACCCGGTGAACTTGGAAAAATGTGAGAGGCACTGACTTAGCTGAGGAATAAATCTAGAACGCTGCCCACAGGCCTCTGAGCTGCTCGACTCTCTCCCTGCTGGGCAGTCAAGGCTGCTCCCCAGGGTGCCCACTGGGTGCCCACTGTCCATCACATGCCCACCAGCCTGGCCCTGCCAGGACCACAGCAAGCAGAGAAGCACAGGCCCCCATGACAGAAGTCACACTTGCCGACTCAGGGTTACCTCCAAGACAAGGTCCCCATGGAGGCTGAGGGCCCTACAGTGACACTGCCCCGAAACTCCACATCCTCAGAGAGAGATTTCTGGGTAAACGAGGGTTACCTTTAAGCACAACTGTTAAAGACTCTAAGATGAATCGTGGACCAACATAAAGTCATGGCACGTAACGACATGTTATACACGTTTCTACCTTCTAAGCAGCAATCACCTACTCCACAGCCACCTCGGACCCCACCATGGCCCAGGACAACTCAGGATGACCCAGGACTACCTTGGGTACCTGGCCTGCACCTGAGGCCTCTGCCTGCTGCTGGTGGGAGAGGCTCTGAGGGGGACAGGTCCTTTTTTCTACCCGGTGGCAGCACCGAGCTCCTTGCCCCTAGTTAAGGAGTAGTTACATTTATACAGTCCTAAAATTACATTCAGCCCTTTGAAGGCAGCCATGAGGCTGATGTGGCCCCTGGTGAAAATGAGCTCGACACCCCCCTGTGCCAGACTCTTGCTTCTGGAGGGGGACCTGCTACAAGGACAGAAGTCCTGCCCTGCACAGCCAGTGAGTCCTGCATTCTCTGGCCTTCATCTACAGGGGTGGCTGCACCCCAAGTAAGCAGTGCTTGCCCTGCCCTCAGTGGGAACCTTCTCACACCTGTATGAGTGCTGCCATGGGTGTCCTCCCTCCTCATCAACACGCTTCTGCAGAGGTCACAGTTATAACCTAGAAGCAGACTGCGTCCCACACCTAGGGCACTACTTCAGCTGACTCTGAACGCAGGCCGACAAGACCTTACAGCAAAAAGGCTGCTTTTTACCATCACTCGGCCTCCAAATGTGCATGCTGCTGAACTCCTAGACAAGAAAGGACCTGTGCTGAGGGGGCTGGCTTGAAATGGAAAAGGCTCTGAGGAGGGGCCCTCACATTGCCCTAAGGAATTCTAGGGCAGGGGACCCCAGACAGGATCTGGAGAGGGTCTTAGGTGACAAGGGAGCCGGGTGGGGGCACAGCTGGGCTGAGCCCTAGAACCATGGCACCCTGTTTACCAAAAGGCCTTGCCTTGCTCATCCATGCACTGAGGACTCAGGAGGGTACCCAGCAAGGCTCTACAAAGCTCCCAAATGGGAGGGGACAGATGCAGAGCTGCCTGAGGCAGGGGCCTTCCAGACCAGCTAGGCCTTAGCTCAGGAACCCACAGCAGTGCCAGTATAGACACATACCATCTGCAGGGACAGTCCCCACCAGGCAGCCAGGACTCAGGACAGCAAGGCCTGACAGAAGATGAAGCCCCCATTACTGCTCCACCACCAGAACCAGATCCCAGCCACGTGCCGGGCTCCTTCACAAGGACCTGACTTCCCCTTCGGGTTTAAAACGAAGGGAGCCAGCCCACCCAAACCACCAAGGCCAGAAGTCTGGTGGCCCCTGGCCACACTGTAACCTGTGCTCTGCTCCAAGGGTGCCCTGCCTCTCCGGCCCCACCCATTCACCCTGGGTTTTCAGAGCCCAGAAAGGATATGCCAAGATAGGGACACAACCTCACCACAACTACACTGATGAAGAACCCTGCTGCTCCTGAGGTAGCCTGGGGCAGCTCCTGGGGACCCAGAAAGGACAGCAAAATTAACCATGGGACATGTAGTATCCCAGGGCAGATGTCACTGTCCCTAAGTTCAGCCTCACAGGGACCTTGCTCAGACCTACCAGTAAATCCCCAAGGTCACAAGTGGCTCCACAGCTGTCCAGGATGCCTCTCAGCTGGTCTGCTTCCCAAATTACTGGCTGGTGTGCTGGCTCCCCCAAAGCTACAGTGAGCACATCGGAAGGTTTCAGTTTTAAAAACCTCACCTGCTTCCTCTTGCTACCCAGAGAAAATTACTACATAATCAGGACAAGAATCAGATGGAGCCAGAACCAGCCATTAAAGCAGTTAGTCTGCACTGGTTGGCTGTCACAGCACAGGAACACCCAGAGCCAGGTAATGAGATGCCCATCATCATCTGCTTCAGAGAAATCAGAGGGACTGGAACCAGACAAGAAGCCACTTTACAAGAAAAGGGCTGACTGCCAGTGGTGCACAGACAAACCAGACCTGTGACGTCCCTGCTGCTGGGGTGGAGAGTCCAGCCCAGTCCAGCTCTTGTAGAAAGCCTCCCCACCCCTGTGACATGGTCATACCTCCACCTGGAGCAGGCACAACTGGCCCCCTAACCTGGGACTGGGCCCACCCTACTATTTCATTCCTGAGAGGCATGGCCAGAGAACCTAAGGGAGCCAGGGCAGGAGGTGGTGGGGGACGACAGTGTACAAACACTTGGGCCCTGGAGATGAGCATCTGCGGATGCTGTACCAAGCCCCTGTCCATCAGCCTGCAGAGTCCAGAGTGGTTCCCTTCTCAGAGCACAATCTGGTGGAGACACAGCGAAAAACACAAACTAACTACTGGCAACCACAGTAAACTTCCCCCTTTCAAACCTGTGGGCCTGGCTCACAATCTCTTCTTCACAGGGGTGACTCTATCCCTTGTGGCAGCACCCCTTCCCTGATCAGAGCAGCTCCTGGCAGGTGGTTTTCCCTTCGATGACAATCTTTGTGCTTCCCCACTCATCTCACTCCCATGAACCTGGGCTGGCAAACGCCAAGGGAGCCTGTGTGTGCCCCCACCCCAGCGGGGTCAGAGGACCCAGGGAGCCAGAGCCACACCAGATGGAGCACCACCAGATGGGCAGGCAGCCACTCCTGGAGTCCCAGACACTGGCCAGGCCTGGATGCCCTTGTGGAAGCAACTGGGGAGAAAATGCCAGACTCCACCTACACGCAGGAAACCCTCCAGGGCCATTTTCTTCCGACAATGCTGGGAATAATTCCGCTGCCCCGAACCTCCCAGGATAACAACTTCAACATCACTGCAAGGCTTTCTCTTAGGCCTCCAGCCACTAACCCCTGGAAGAAAGTTAGAGTAGAGGAGGCAGGGGAAGCACAGTCCCAAACAAGGCAGGAATTAGTGGTGGGATCGTTGTGGCCAGCAGAGGAGGTGGACAGACCTCCCACCACCCCTCCGGGATCTGAAGCCTTTCCAGACAACAAACCTAGTGAGGATGGCAGGCGGAGGGCGAAGTCAGGTTGAAAGCTGGGAGTTCCTGAGCGTCAGCCTGCAACAGGTCACCCCAGCTAAGGCCCCTCCTTGCTGCACACCTCTTGCCCACCCAAAACCTTTCTTCTCGCTCTCCCTGAAAGACCTTAAACACGACAAAGGAGAGGGGAAATGTGCGACACTATGGGTAGGGACACAGGGACCAGGTGGGCAGCGGTCCAGGGAAAAGCGCTGGAAGAGTGGGTGTCACGGGGAGTGCGTAGTGAGCTTAAGCACTGGGGGAAGGTGGGGTGGGGCTAAGTGGACAGTGGGGACAGCAGGGCCTGGAGTGAGGAGTTAGAGAACACAGCTCGGTCTGAATCTGAGGGGTCAGTGAAGGCATCTGAGCCTGGAGAAAGGGGTTAGTGTGAGCAGCTGGGCCTGGAATGTGAGAGATGGCAAGGCCTAAGTTTGGGGGTCACTGGGGGTACAACATCGAGAGAGCAGAGAGAAAGAAGTGAGAAATAGGAGTCTACAGTATGGGGGTCAGTGGGCTGAAGGTTCAGTGGAGTCCGAGTGTGATGTGAGTGAGGGTCAAGGAAGTGGTGGGGCAACATGTTCCAGATTGTGGGGTCAGTGGGAGTTGGGGTTAGCAGGACTCGGAGTGCGGGGGTCCGCGAGTGGTACGGACCCAGAAATCTGAAGTGCGGGGGTCCAGAGCGTGGGTTGTAGGGGTAGCGGGGTCCGCTGGGTGTAGGGGCGGCGGGTCCAGGGTCCGCGGGGGTGGGGCCGCAGGACCGGGCGCGTGGCCGCGGCTGCCGGCGAGGGCGCGCGCGTCGTTACCTCTCCGCCTCCGCCGTGGCCCCGCGACCAGCCGGCCGAGCTGGGTGGCCCAGGCTCCCTCAGCAGCGCGGCGCAGGCCGCCGCTCCGGGTCCCGCTCTCGCTCCGGCTCCGGCGCCCGCTCGAGCCCCCGCTCCCGCACCGCCGGCCTCCGCATGTTGGGCGCGGGCCGTCCCCGCCGCGCGGGCGCCCGGCTCGCCCGTCTCGCAGCGTCGCCGCGGCCCGCGCTTACGCCACCAGCGTCGCGGGGAGGGCGCGGCGCCCACTGCGCAGCCGCCGCCGCTGCTGGGCGCGCGTCAACGTCACAGCGCGGGGTGGGGACCAGCGGCGCATCCGCCACTTTGCGGCAGCGGGTAATGCCGAACGACGGTTGCCGCGCTTTGCGGCTGCTCGAGGGTGGTCTGGCCGCTGCCCGTGGGGCCACCAAAGTGCTACAGCTGCGGGGGAGCATGCGGGCCGAGAGGAAGCCTGGCCGCTTCCACCCTTTGAGGGGCGGTTCTGTCGCTGTCCACCCGGCCTCATCCAGTCGTTGCCATAGCAAGGCGTGGCCGGCCGGCCTCCCGCCGCGCTTCTGTGACGTCACGGTCTCGCCACTTGATGTCACCAGCGGGCGGTGCCGGGGGCGTGGTCAGCGCCGGTACCGGCTAACTTCCGGGGCAGGAGGCAGGAGACGGGCTGGGTGGGGCCGGGAAGAGTAAAGGATTGTAGCGCGTTAGGTAAGCGGTGTGGCCGAGTTTCGCTGAGTCCTAGTAAGTGGTGACGTCAGCGAGTAGTAAAGGAGGGTTCAGCACGGACCGCGTCCCCCGTGGGTCGCCCAATGCACGGGATGCTACTGTGCTGCCCTGCGGAACACAGGTCCTGCACACAGGTGGCACTCAATGCCCACCGCTCACCTCCCAGGCGAGAGGAGGCCTGGGGAGGGGGTGACTGGCCAACTACACTCTGTGAGGTCCTGCTCTACCCAGGACAGGGTCTGGATAAACTGTGCTGTCCACCCTCATGCCCCGCGTACCTCCTAGGAGCATTTTAACATTGGGAGGAGACGCTTCCATTCAAGTGTTTATTAAGTGCTTGCAATCGGCTCTGAGAATAGAATGGTGGGCTGGACTCTGCGGTCGCTTGCTAGGGAGTTCTCAGTCCTGGGGGGAAGTGGGTACAGGACGTTAAATAAATAGACAAATTGGTTTCAGAGGGTGTTTCAAGGTGGCGTGGGGCAGAGTGACTGGGCCGCACCATAATGGCTAAAGCTACATGTCATCAGATGGGAGGAAGATCTCTTGGTCTCTTGACTATGGTTCCACTGACTGGAAGCCAGATGAGGTGCAAAGAAAAAGTGGGGGTAGGATCCCTGACCAGTGCGGCTCAGTTGCCCAAATGTGTGGCTCAGTTACTTGGGCGTCATTCCCTAAAGCGCCAAAGGTCGCCAGTTCAATTCCCAGTCAGGCCACATGCCCGGATTGTGGGTTCAGTTCCTGGTTGGGCTGCTTACACTGATCAATGTAGAGGCAACTGATCAATGTTTCTCTCCCTCTCTTCCTTCCCCTCTCTCTAAAAAAGCAAATAAAATCTTTAAAAAAGAAAAAGTGGGTAGGATAATTCAACTGGAATAGGACAGTGGAACGCCAGTGGTTTGGCGCCAAGCCAGGCCCTCGCAGAGGCAACCTTTCAGGTTTGTTCTGCCCTCAGTCCTACAGTTCCTTTCCTCTGCAGTGTCTCTAGGAAGCCTAAGCCACGCCCCCGCTCCCGCCCCGTTGTCCTTTGTCCCTGCATCCAACCTGAACCATAACAGAAAGGAGTGTTTAAAATCAACTTCCTTCGACTCTCGCTCACTGCTGTGCCTGTACATAACACTAGGCACTCAGTCTGTGTATGGCGGATGAAGGAAGGAAGGAACTAGTGAACTTCATGGTCCTCCCAAATTCTGGCCTTCCTCAGACTTCCCTGTTCTATCTTTTCTCCTCCACTCTTTGGCATTCAGGAAAACCTGCTTTCAGGCCCTCAACTCCCAGGGGAGCGGGTGGCACCATTGCCTCGGCTCCAGAGGTATTTTGGCCTTAAACCTGAGCTCCAGCCTTGCCCTGTAATAGGCCGAGTGGTTTGTGCAGCAGGCGGAATGCAGAAAGTGAGGCTAAGGTAGGAATCGAGCCCGCCAGAGGCTGTGTAACTATGGGTGGGTCACTGACCTCTGGTCTTCCGAATCTTCATCTGTGCATTGGGGTTAACTCTGATTCCCTCGGGTCTATCATAGGAGTCCGTGAGTTAATGAATAAAGAACTGCTTGGCTCAGTGGGTTGGGCATTGTCCCACAAACTGAAATGTCCCTGATTCAATTGCTGGTTAGGGCACATGCCTGGGTTGCGAGTTTGGTCCGCTGTCGGGGCACATATGAGAGGCAACCGATGGATGATTCTCTATCATATCGTTTTTCTCCCTCTCTTCCCCATCTCTAAAAATAAGTAAAATCTTAAAGAAAAAAAACTGTAGCATAGGACCTTTGGCCTCAAATGAACATATTTCTGTCTAGTCACTTGGGATCTTTGAAAAAGCAAACCACCTCTCCAGCTTTCTCATTTTTAACCCACTTCAAATGTGGTTCACATTTTCTGTGTTCTCTGGCTTTGATTATGGGGACACTGTTGGGAAAGCTGAGGTGGAAAATGGCCCCCTTGGGGTTCTTGATAAAGTAATAACACTGTATAGAGGATGAGCTGGTCTCGCCACACCCCCCAGAAATTCAAATAGTATCCTTGCCAATAAATCCCAAACTGGATTTCACAGAGGACCCAGCATGAAGCACCGCCTTCTTTTTTTTTTACTCTTACAAGAAGATCCATTTGAGTCCCCCTCATTAGAGAGACCCCAAGGCAGGCTCAGGGCTGTGCCCTGGTGTCCAGCACCAGCCCAGGCATAAGCAGTTGCCCTGGTTGAACTTTTGTCAGGTTGAATTAATTAGCATCCCCTGCAGCCAGGCCTCTACCCACACTGTGCAAAGATTTGCTTAAACTTGCACATTCCCATTTTCAGTGTGTAAAAACTAAGGTTTAGAGAGGTGAAGAGACTTCACTGACACTCAACACTGTTTTTTTTTTTTTTTTAAGATTTTAAATTTATTTCTAGAGAGAGAAAGAAGCATCCATGTGTGGTTGCCTCTCAAATGCCCCCTACTGGGAGCCTGGCCTGAAACCCAGGCATGTGCCCTGAGTGGGGAACCTTACCAGTGACCCTTTGGTTCGCAGTCTGGCGCTCAATCCACTGAGCCACATCAGCCAGGGCTGACCCCCAGCTATGAAACTCCAGTGCTGCTGCTTCCACCAGTGGGTAGTGCCGGATCCCACTGTTTAGAAGGAGTGCCTGGGACCCCAACCTCAGTCCCAGCAGCTGCAGCAGAAGAGGGTTGTCAATCATAATGTAGGGCATAGTGCCTTATGCACAGGACTGACTGGGAAAAGTCAGAGTTCTCTCTCTTTGGAAGCTGTGAACAATGGAGGGAAAATGAGCCAGAAGACACATGGGAGAGGCAGTGAGGGACACCCTTGAAAACACTGAGGTCCCAAGGTTGCAGAAGCTTCTGGGGTGAGCTGTCCATCTCCAGGGTCTCCCCATCCTCTGAGGACATCCTTCAGCAATGAGGTCTATACCATGTGACAGCCCAGCCATCTCTGATTGGCCCAAAGTAAACCAATCACATCCTCTAGGATTGCTCAGTGGAAGGAGGCAACTGATTTGTGATGTGTGACCAGATAGTGGCCTTCTGCCACAGGTGGCTTCTTGGGTATGTGCCTGCCCCATTGTTGTGATACAGTGTAAGGTGACCAGGCACCCCAGTTTTCCTGGGTCTCCTGGGACTGTCAGTGCTAAAACCCAGAAGTCTTGACAAATCAGGATGGCTTAGTCACCTGAATGTGGGGCATGCACTGTCCTACCTGTAACCAAGAGCCACAATAAGAAGCTCCTTCAATCCACTCCCAGGGGGCCAAGGCCTGGGCAAGGTAGAGGTTGAATCGCATCCCCCAAAAATCCATGTGCACCTAGACCCTCAGAATGTGACCGTATTTGGAAATAGGGTCTTTGCAGATGTAATGAGTTAAGATGACATCATGCTGGATTAGGGTAAGCTCTGAATCCAGTGATTGATGTCCTTATAAAAAGAAGAGAGAAACACAGAGAGACAGAAAAGACAGCTGTGTGAAGACAGAGGCAGAAACTATGGTGATACAGCCACAAGCCCAGGGACACTGGAGCCCACGAAGCCAGAGGAGGCAGGAAGGACCCTCTCCTGGAGCCTCCAGAGGGAGCAAC
Source organism: Tonatia bakeri (assembly GCA_004024845.1). Taxonomy (NCBI): domain Eukaryota; kingdom Metazoa; phylum Chordata; class Mammalia; order Chiroptera; family Phyllostomidae; genus Tonatia; species Tonatia bakeri. The sequence continues at coordinate 171,203 of PVIA01000240.1, read as the reverse complement.
ACTCTGACCTCAGACATCTGGGCTCCAGGATGTGAGGGGATAAACTGGGTTTTGTAGTGCTGTTATGGTGGCTCCAGGAAAATCATACAGATGTGGGCCTGGATTTGGCCACTGTGTTCCTCAAAAGACATGTTGAAGTCCTGACCCCTGGTACTTGTGAATGGGACCTTATTTTGAAATAGGGCCTTTACAGATGTAATTTAGTTAAAGTGAAGTCACACTGGAGTAGGGGTGGCCCTGATGTAATGACCAGCGTCCTGATATGAAGAGGGAAATCTGGATACAGATGCTCAGGGAGACAGTCATATGATGACACAGACAAAAACTGGAGTGACGCATCTACAAGCCAAGAATGATAAAGACTGCCAGAGCCACGAGAAGCTAGAAGAGAGGCCTAGAACATTCTCTCTCATAGCCTCAGAAGGATCCAGTCCTGCTGACACCTTGATCTCAGGCTTCTGGCCTCCAGAACTAGTAGAGAACAAATCCCTGCTGTTTTAAGCTACCCCATTTGTGGTTATTTGTTACAGCAGCCCCAGGAGCCTAAAAGAGCATCAGATAGTCCTGTTTGAGGTTTGAAAAGTGGAGCTTGTGACGGAAACAGCCAGCTCCCAGCAGATCCACCGAGCGCGGCAATGGGTTCTCCCCACTGGCCACATAGCAGGTCCACAGGCCGAGGGACTGAAAAGACAGATTGATTCTTTCACAGTTCTGGGGGCCAGAAGCCCAAGATCAGGGTGTTGGTAGGCTGTGCTTTCTCTGAAGGCGCCAGGGGCAGATCTGTTCCAGATCTTTCTGTTGGCTTGTGACAGTGTTAACCCAGTCTTCCCATGCCATTCTCCCCGTGTGTGTATCTGTGTCCACAGTTCCCCTTTTGTAATGGCACCAGCCTACTCCAGTATCATTTCATCTAAACTAATCCCATATGCACTGACCCTGTTTCTAAAGACAGTCCCATTCTGCGGACCTGGGGGTTAGGACTTCAACATTCAGATTTTGGGGAGGGACACAAAACACACCCCCAAAGACACAAACACATGTATGCACACTGGACATACATATATGCACACACACACAGATGTAGTCAGACCAGCACCTATCGTTCCACCTGAGGGCAGAGTCAAGGCCCCTGGCCCCGTGGTGTAGGAACCAGAGGATAAGCGACCCCAACCCAACCCTTGGCAGGACAGCCTGAGACAGGGTCCCACTGCCTCCCAAAGGGTCTAGAGGGATTGAGCCCAGGCAGCCCACAGCTGTGACCTGTTCATTTATGTCCACCTACGTAGGTACTTCCCTTCACCCTCCAGGTAAACATCTTGCCTTCAATCTGTCTTGGGGCCAAAATGTCATGCTGCTAAGGGCTGAATGCAGCAGCCACCTGGAGGATCCAGCTGTCCTACTCTATGAAGCCAGATGTTAGAGATTTGCAAAATTAAAACTACACCACTTGCCTTTTTTAAGATTTTATTTATTGATTTTAGAGAAAAACACTGACCTGTTGTTTCATCCACTTATGCACCCATTGGTTGCTTTTTTAAAAGACTACATTTACTTATTTTTAGAGAGAGGGGAAGGGAGGGAAAGAAACATTGATGTGAGGGAGAGGGAAACATCGACTGGTTGCCTTCCACACACTCCCCGACTCAGGACTGAACTGGCAACACAGCATGCACCTTGACCAGGACTCGAACTGGCAGCCTTTCACTTGCAGAATGATGCCCAGCCAACCAAGCCACCCCAGTCATGGCCCATTGGTTGCTTTTTGTACGTGCTCTGACCGGAGATCGAACCCACAACCTTGGCATATTTGGATGGTGCTCTAACCAACTGAATTACCCAGCCAGGGCTAATCTTTTCTTAAACTTGTTTTATTTAAATGTTAAAATATAATGAATTTATTTTTAAATAACAACATTGACAAATGTTTATAAATTTTCTGTCTTGAATCCTAATATAATAAATATTAGTATTTGGCTGAGAGAGGCAGGACCTTCCCCTAGAGGGTTCAGAGGGAGTGTGGCTGGATGACACCTTGTTCTAGGACATCTGGTCTCCAGAATGTGAGAGTGTGAATTCCTCCTGTTAAAACCACCTAGTTTGGGGTCCTCCATAACACTGACCCAGGCACTAATACAGGTCCCACCATTCACACTGTGGACTTCCATCCTGCCCTGGCCCAGGGCCCTGGGTCTGGGTTGATGGAGCATCAAAACCCAAATCACCTCTTCCACACTAAAAATTACTTCTGGAAATTATCCATTAGGATCCAAGCTTTTGGATCTAGTACATGTATCTAGTACATGATTCCTCAGTCAGAATTTTTCTTTTCAAACCTGTATCACCCTGGCTGGTGTGGCTCGGTTGGAGCACTGTCCCATGAACTGAAACATCACTGGTTTGATTCCCAGTGAGGGCACATGCCTGGGTTACAGACCAGGTCCCCAGTTAGGGATGTGCAAGAGGCAAGCGATTGTGTTTCTCTTGCCCATTGATGTTTGTCTTCCTCCCCTCCCCCTCTCTAAAAATAAATAAAAGTAAAAATCTTTTTAAAAATCCTCAAGACTGGGGTGGTTAGAGGGTGGAGGGATTGAGCAAAAAGGAAAAAAGAATCTCAAGATGAAATCATCCCAGATTACAATGACCCAAAATATAAGGATGGTGTCCTTGTAGAACAGAAACACAAACAGAGATGGCTGGGTGAAGATGGTGGCAGAGACTAGGGGTGATGGGGTCCCAATCCCAGGGATGCCAGAGCCCCCAGAAGCTGGAAGAAGCAGGAAGGACCCAGAAGCTGGAAGAGGCAGGAAGGACCATTCCCCTGGGACAGCTTGGGTTTGGGCTTCTGGCCCCACAGGAGAGGATAAATCCCTGCAGTTGAAGCCACCACCTGTGGTCCTATCACTGCCACCCTGCCAAGAGCCCCTTCTCAACCGTCCCCGGTCCCCTCTCTCAATTCTACCCATCCTGTGTCCTCACATGTCCCCAGGCCTGGGTGCCCTCCACCTCCTCGCTGCTCACCTGTTTCTCACTTTCCTGGTTTCTTCTTTTCCTGCCTTGCCCTGTCACCAAGCCCATCTCCCACCCAGCGGGGGACAAACACTCCCCGCTCTCAAGGCACTCACACCCAATCTGTGACCCATACGCAACCGGCTGTGTCCCCAAGACACAGTGCTCCTCACTCTCCCTGTCTCTCCACTCCCCTGACGTTTCCTGCTATTCCCACCCTCCCAGCTCCTGGCGGCACTGGTGCCCTTAATGTCCTTGGTTCATAGGTGTGTCACCTCAACCTCACCCTCCATCCTCACGTGGTGCCTCCCTGAGTTGTGTGTCCAGTGTTCCCTTTATAGAGGTTGGATTAGGGCTGCCCTGCTCCAATATGATCTCACCTTAAGTAATCACACCTGGAAAGACCCTATTTTCCAAATAAGGTCCACTCTGAGGTCCCAGGGGATAAGGTTTTCCACGTGTTAATTTGGGGGAACACTGTCTGGTTTCCTTCCCACAGTAGCAGTGTGTCCTGTGGAATAAGATTGCCACCCTCTATCCCATGTCTGCTTGGGGGTATCTACTCTCCGCGACCAGCAGGCCCCCGCAAGCCCAGGGTTGGGGAGAGGTCCCCCAGCTGGGCCTCTTTAAGACAGAGTCACTTCTAGTCCAGCCCCACCCACCATTATTTTTCCTTTATGGTGGGCTGCACGGTATGTGAGGACATGGGCTTCTTCCCATGCTCCGAGTCCCCTCCCACCCTCTTGGAATATGATTAAGGCCATCAGTAAGTGGACTTTAGGACTGACCTCAGGAGCCTGGTCAGCACCTCAGTTAAGAAACGACCAAGCCCTGGCTGGCATAGCTCAGTGGATTGAGCGCGTGCTGCAAACCAAAGCATTGCAGGTTCGATTCCCAGTCAGGGCACATCCCTGGGTTGCAGGCCACGGCCCCCAGCAACCGCACATTGATGTTTTCTCTCTTTCTCCCTCCCTTCCCTCTCTAAAAATAAATAAATAAAATCTTAAAAAAAATAAAAAAAGAAAGAAATGATCAAACATGCCCTGGCTGGTGTGGCTCAGTGGATTGAGCGCCAGCCTGCGAACTGAGAGGTTACTGGTTCAACTCCCAGTCAGGACACACGCCTGGGTTGAGGGCCAGGTCCCCAGCTGGGGGCGCACAAGCAGCAGCAGATCGGTTGCTCTCACACATTGATGTTTCTCTCCTTCTCGTTCTCCCTCACTTCTCCTCTCTCCACAAATAAAAAAAATCTTTAAAGTGACAAAACAGAAACTGTTCTCAGACGTGAACCCGGACTGTAAACAACTGCAGAGGAATGGCTTCCGTTTTGATCTCACACGGCATCTGCATGAGCGTGTCCACCCCTGCATGACCCACTTGGCTGTTTTCTGTACCCTAGAAGCCTGCACTGGCAAAGTCTGGGTGGCAGCGAACTTCACCACCCAGCCTCCCCCGGCGCAGCCCATCTACAGGCAGACGGGACTCGGCAGGAAACTGCCCTGGTTGGCCGCCACCGGCGCGCACACAAACCCCAGTAAACCCGGGTCTCACAGCTGGTCTTCTGGGTTATTTCTCTGGAGCTGACAGACAATGCCTTGAGGTTTTCTCGGACCTCACTCTTTGGATAACACAAACGGATTGTCACTTTCTGTGAATTTCCTTTTTCAAATGAAAACTGTCGAACGTGAAGAAACAAGTTGGTTTAAAAGGAAAACCTGAAGGAAACCACACTGCAGCGGGGTGCGGACATCATGTGAGCATAGAGATGCCGGGGGTGTGCAGTGCGGGGCCCGTCCTTGGTGCGCAGGGAGGTTTGGCACCTGCTGCGGGCAGGGGCGGCCCACCAACAAGCCTGGGGGCAGGTGCGTAGGCCAGTCCTGGTGTCACTGTGCTGGAGGCCGCAGGAGCTGAGGTGCTTGACAGGAGGCCCAGGCAGGGTAAAACCACGCACGGGCACACACAGGGGCACGCACACACACCACACAAACCACAGACGGCCCCTGGGAGGCTTGGTCCGCTGCAGAAAGGATGTATTTATTTCCAGAATATTGTCAAGTAACAAAATCTACTACGATGTATGTAACAAAGGTGCCACATACAGTGGGGTGGGGGCTGAAGGGTGCTCAGGTATGCTCATCCTGCACCGGTTAATCAGCTATGTTACTATCAGCCGAGACGAGATTCAGTCCACAATTAGCACAGAGAGGACCCTCGTCCATGCAGGGAGCTGGCTCGGGGATGTTACCGAGAACCTGGGAAACCGAGGTTCATGCTCTCTGTTCAGGAGTACTCACCCTTGGAAGGCCTCCAGGCCCTCAAGGCCAGCCTGACTGCTGGGGTGGTCACGATCCTGAAGGAAACCACAGCTGGGGGACTACCCCAAGAGTCAGGCCTGAGTGCTTCCTCAGGGACCCTGGCCACCCACAGACACCATGTGGCATTTGGTAGAAGAAACGAAAACAAGCGTGTATGAGAACACGTTCCACCCATGCCAGAGCTTCTGCAGACTGACAGCCCAGTGGAGCACGGTGTGACAGGAATGGGTCCCTGGCCCTGCCCAAGGAACAGGCAGTCAGGAGCTGAGGGGCAACAGTACTGGAAGCCTGGCCAATGGGCTGAGAGGCCATCAGGGCACATCCCTCAGCCAGTTCGTTCACAAAGGTGTGGCGATGCCCACAGGACATCTGGTTCCTCCACCTCAGAAAGAACTAGAAGAATCTGGAGGAAAAAAGTGACGGTGTTCATATTCCTCAATAAGGCACAGAGATTTGTCACAGCTTGTTTCTTCCTAAAACGCTGTTCTCCTGAGAAGTGACACCTGCTTCCACGTATCCAGAAATGGCAGTACGGACCACAGCCTAAGTGGTGGCCGGTCCAGACTCAGGCCCCTGTACGACAGTGACCTCAAGGCCATCCGCACTCTGAGATGCACCTGTTTTCCTGTTTGCATGGTCGGGGGGAAAAGCCAGTACCTTCCCTCAAAGGGTTCCATCCCAGGTTTCGGATCTAGATGGACATCCTGCCCAGGTTCCTGGCATGCGTACATGCAGCTCAGGATTTGGGGTTTTAACACCCATTATGGGGAAAGAGAGCATCTCTGGGGGACAGCAACTGTGGGCAGAAAGGCTGGAGGCAAGCAACTGGGACAGACGGACAGGGAGAAGCTGAGATCCTGGCACTGAGGTGGCGAACTGTCCTCTGGCCATCCCATGAGCCCCCGGTTACAAATGAACAGAGAACTCAAGAGGATAAAAATATTGAGGACCCAGCAGTACATGAAGTGTCTACGTCACCAGCATGGAAGGGAACCCGGCACTGAGAAGGCCCCCCTCTTCCTGAGCACCGGGTGAGGGTGATGGTCCTAAATGGCAGTGGGGGAATTCTTGGAGCCCTTCTTAGCATCACCAGCCCTGGGACGGAGGGCAGCCAGCCTGCTTCCAACTTCCTGGGGAGGCCCAGGGTCAGCTCTCCGAGACCCCAAGTGGAGAGGGTATGGCTGTGGCAGTAGACATTGTGTAACCAAACGTCTTCAGGAGCCAGAGGGGTGTCCCTCTGCCCAACGGCACAGGTGGCCGCCAGGAGCCCCACTCTTGGAAGTGAGATGAACACAAGCACAGGTCCCCGAGGACTGCCAGGGCCACCATCCCAACACAGAGGGCTCTGGGTGGCCACCACCCCTGCTGCTGTTCTGGGTGAGGGGGTGCCTACCTGCCACCTGGAAAAGGCAGGGAACAGATGCCCAGGGCCTCACCAGCCCCAGCATGGCTGCCAGGAGTGGATGGGAAGGAGCAGGAGGGACGGCAATGGCAGGCAGGTGGCAAGGCCAGTCAGTGCCCTCTAAGGCCACTGGCTGCCACTGGCTGGATAAGTGGGCACAGTAGGGTACTCAGGCAGGCTGTTCCCCGAGAAGTTGTTGAACTGGGCCTCCCGAGACGGTGGGTTCCGCCAAGTGCCCGCGCTCCACTCTGTCTGTGCCTTCTGGAAGCTTCCACCAGTTCCCCGATATATCCTGTGCACCTGAAGAGAGTGGGAGCAGAGGACAGAGATCAGCACTTCCGTGACTGTCAGGGAGGCCAGTCATGTTTAAGGTCGAGCTTTTCTTAAAGGAATTACAAAGGCCACAGAATAGTCTTTGTGGAAATGTTAGAAAACACATAGGATCCAAGGTCACGAACTCAGAAAACCAAGCCCTGAGCCACAGCCCCCGGTGCCTCTTGGTGCCAACCTCTGTTGTCCTGTGAGGCCCACAGCACGTCTATCACGGAGAGAGGCTTGTCCTGTCACGGACCTGGGGCTTGTCTCTCCCAGCGTACTTGTAGGCAATGGCTTGGCACGGAGAAACCCACAAGAAACCTGTGGTAATTACTTGATGCCCTCCTGCCATGGGAGTGTCAAGCCCTAGACCCTGCTCATCACACACAGCCATCTCTGGGGACTGTGGTGCTGTCCTCAGCAGGGACCCCTGGGGCTGCACCACTGACTCCCCACCATCCAGAAAGGCTGTGCTGCCCTGCCCCCGGCTGCACCACTGGGACCACCTGGCTGTTCTCTTTCTAGAAATCCTGGCAAATTCAATAACCAATGTTTGTTGTAACACGAGGCTCTTGATTACTAGTGAAAATAAATGGTTTTGTCATTTTCCACGGGAATGTGACTTTCTACTTCTACGCAAATCTCTTCCCAGCAAATCCCCAAATCTGGGGCAGCCCTGGGGACCTGCCAGAGGGAGTCACCTATATCTTTGGGGGGGACTCAGTCTGGTTTGAACCCTTTCTCTCCCACACTGCAGGAATTTTCCCCAGCTTCCCTCTCCCATATTTGTTACATGTGTGCTGCTGAGCAGAAGTTCCTGGTGGGCGCAACCTCAGTTTCCCTATGGATTTCGCTCTGGAATCTCACCAACAATCACTGGTGGTATCTCTAAGTATGTTCATGGTTTGTGCTGGTGTGTCCCTTCGGACTGTCCTATAGCTGAAAGGATGTTGGGATGTGAAATGAGAAAGACAGGCACTCCTTTGTCCTCAATGACAGCCAAGTGCGCCAAATGAACAGCCCAGCTTCAAAGCACACTGGAACAGCTAGAACCACATGGCTACGAGGCTGGGAGAGACTCCACACCCAGCTCTAAAAATTGTGGCAATCCTGCAGCCCAGCACGCAGCCAGCCTCCCTGAGTAAGCAACCCTGTGCATGCAGCAGAGATGGCCACCTCCGGGAGGGCTGGGGCGGACACATCATCAACCTTGTCGTCGCCCATCGGCTTTCATGTGGTTCCGGGACAACCCTCTAGTGGCCAGGGCCTCCAGGACTAGAGTGCAAATGTTTCTCGCTGGAAGCCCCCATGTATCACAGCGGCGCAACCCAGGGGAGTTTCCTGTGATGCTGCAGACAGCCAACGAGAGGCCACCAGCCCCACGCGGCCACTGAGCACATGAGATGAGCTGGGCACAGTGGACACACTAGATATTTAGTTTTATTTAATTTTACTTAATCTGAATTTAACTGCAAATGGCAACATGTAGCCAACGTGGACAGATCTTTGTGACTGGTGTGTGCTGGGGGCACCCATAAAGGGAGATGTAGTCATCACTAGCCCACACTGCACCATTTCCCCAGGTCATTCCTCCCTGGAAGGCCACCATGGACAAGACAGGCTGGGTCTTGAGGCCTGCGCAGTTAAGGGTCCAGACCACGAGAGCGCCTTCCCTGCTGATGCAGATCCCGTCACTTCCCGGACACCCAGTGGGGCCGGGTGGGAGGACTTGTGGGAAGAAGTCAGACATCTCAGCACTCAGAGGACTCACCTTCATGATCACGAAGGCCATCATGGCGGCTGACATTGTGAACATGATGGCCGGCAGCAGCATGATCACAGCGGCCCCAACACTGGTCTGGAAGAACCCAATTGCTGCTAACCAACCACTGCAAGGAGAAAGAGAGAGTGTGGGTGCTAGTGTGTGTGCCAGACAAGGGACCAACAACCTCCATCTGTACGGAGCTCTGACAAACTAACAAGACCAAGGCAATTCTCACAAGGACTACTGAGGGTCCAACAAACTCACAAAATGAGGCTGAGACCCACCAATAAAGACGTGCAGGTTAGAATAAGTATCATTTCCTGCCATCACACAGGCAAATGTCATGTGTTCGAGGAAACGGAGACACAAATACCACTGTTAGTGGCAGTGTATACCCTTTCTGGAGGACAATGGGGCTTCACCGTAAAAAGATCTAGTTACCCCAACTACTCTACTTCCAAGAATTAATGCTACAGCAATCTTTTGGAATGATGGAAAGCCGGGAAGACCCTACATGTCCACTGGCTGGGAACAAGAAGAACGTGAATTATGCTATAACCACTCAACAGAATACTAAGGAGATGGTAGAAAAATAAGAGGCAAGAAAGGAAGCTGAAACTCAGCTTCCTTTGGCACAGTGAGGTCCTATGAAACCAGCACACCCTTGGCCCACATAAAGAATAAAGTCCATCTGCCCTGGCTGGTGTGACTCAGTGGATTGAGCACTGGCCTGTGAACCGGAGGGTCACTGGTTCAATTCCCAGCCAGGCACATGCCTGGGTTGTGGGCCAGGTCCCCAGCTGGGGGCGTGTGAGAGGCAACCAATCTGTTTCTCTTGCACATTGATGTTTCTCTCCCTCTCTTTCTCCCTTCCTTCCCCTCTAAAAATAAATAAATAAAGCTTAAAAAAAAAGATCAACATCCATCTGTTTACTCATGCTTGCCTCTTGGAGGGGGAGACAAGAAACACAGTATTCCTGAGAACACTTTTTTCTTAACAACTAGTAAAAGCATATGGTTTGAGGTTAAGGAAACTTAATATACAATAAACAGTGTCTCTCCTGCCAAACCCCCTCCCCAGCCCACAGGGAACCAATGTGATCTACCTGCTATGTATCCTTCTAGGGATTGTGGATGAAAATGTACATGTGTGCACATATGTACACTATAGGCACATGTGAACACAGTGCCCGCTCCCACTCTGTTAATGAAGGAGGAACATTCTATACATGCTCACATGCACTTTTGAGGGGTGTGAGCGAAACCAGGCAGTGGAAGGTTTAGGTAGGTGCTGGGCGAGATGGACAGGGACTGGCACTGAGCCAGGCAGGGTGCTGGACACTCCCGGGGAGGGGGGAGGCAGCACTCTCAGGATCCTGGAGGGGTAGGAGGTGCTGTATTTGCTGGGGATCCCCCAGATCTGATGGGCCCTAGAACAAGGGGCTGAGCAGGTGGGGGCCCTAGCCCAAGGACTGTGGTCTCTGGGGAGGGTGAACAGTTGGGAGTATGTAATGGGGAGTCTGCTCTGAGGCACCACCTCCTAGACTCACCCAGGAGTGAGCTGGCAACTGCCAGCTTCCCTAAGAACAAGCCCATGTACAACCCGGAATGACATCACCCAGAAGAGCTGGTGACAAACTGGCCTCAATCACCTACAAACGGGTGAGTGAATGAGCCTGCTGCACCCCAATTGTATCCAGAGACCTAGACACACAGCATACAGGAAACAGGAGGGTGGAGAGCAGCCTGGGCACAGAGGGCAGGGACAGGGTGGGGGCACCAGGTACTCCCCCACAGTCACTCAGCCAGGGGCTGGAGGGGCCAGAACCAGGGAGAGGGAGACAGAACATGAGAAAGGACAGCAGGGGATGCAGCCTGCAACATCTGTGGGAGAATCTGGCAGCTCCTCAGAAGGTTAAAACTAAAATAGTTCCCATGTCACCCAGATATGCCATTCCTGGATATCTGAGAGAAAGAAAAACACCTATCCATACAAAAACACACAGAAATTTCACAGCAGCACCACTAACAATAGCAAAAAAGTAAGAACAACCCAAGTGTCTATCAGCTGATGGACAAACAAATCCAGTGTGGTCCACCCACACGTGGACTATCACTCAGCCATGGAAAGGAGTGAAACACCAACACTCACTACAACACGGGTGAACCCTGAGCACACGGTGCTCAGTGAGAGGAGCCAGACACAAAAGGCGTGTGATTCCATTTTTTAAAAAAGAATTTACTTACTTATTTATTCATTTTAGAGACTGGGGAAGGCAGGAAGAAAGAGAGAGAAACATCAATTGGTTGCCTCTCTCATGCTCCCTGACTGGTACCCAAACCTGCAACCCAGGCATGTGTTCTAACCACAAATCAAACCGGTGGCCTTTTTCTTTGTGGGACGATGCCCAGCCAACTGAGCCACACAGCTCAGAGCATGATTCCATTTGTGTGAAATGTCCAGAACAGGCAAATGCTCAGGGAGACAAACTACATTAATGGTTGTTAGGGGCTGGGAGAAGGGATGGGGTGACTGCTGACGGTGACTGCTTTTGGAGGTGAGGAAATATTCTGGAAATAGGTGTGAGGTAATGACTGCACAACCCCATGGATGTACTAAAAATATTGATTTATCCACCTAAAGGGTGAATGTTGGGTCCATGGAATGTATCTCAATAAAGCTATTACTCTAAAAACCCCTACCGTGGGACACTGCACGGGACAGCAGTGCCTGCAGGTCAGGGAGAGCCGGAGAGAGACAACAACCCACAGAAATGGGCACCACTCCCCTGGGCTTGATGTGAACACACTGCTCAAGTGACAGCTAAGTAAATGCTACAAGGGTTCCTGGATAGAAGATGGGCTTTCCTGGAAATGCTGCAGAAATGCAAATGGAGCCTGCAGTCTGGGTGGAGGCAAAGGTGTCAGGTGACAGCCACGTGGCAGCACTCTGTCCTGTCTCTGCGTGTTCTGTTAACTTCAGAGTAGCTAAGGTTAAAAGCTATTTATTTTTTTTAGGTTTTATTTGTTTATTTTTTAGATAGAGGGGGAGGGAAGAAGAAAGAGAGAAAAACATCAATGTGTGCTTGCCTCTCGCACGTTCCCTACTGGGGACCTGGCCTGCAACCCAGGCATGTGCCCTGACTGGGAATCGAACAGGCAACCCTTTGGGTTGCAGGCTGGCACTCAATCCACTGAGCCACACCAGCTGGGGACTGTTCCTTTACAAATAGCCATTTAGTCCTGGCTGGTGTGGTTCAGTGGATTGAGTGCCAGCCTGCTAACTGAGGGGTTGCCAGTTTGATTCCCAGTCAGGGCACATGCCTGGGTTGTAGGCCGAGTCCCCAGTGGGGGTCATGTGAGAAGCAACCACACATTAATGTTTCTCTCCCTCTCCCTGAGAATAATTAAATCTTTTTTTTAAAAAAGGAACAAGAAATAGTATACAAACTTCTGAGCACCTGAGTTTAAGGAAATGTGGAGTCTTAGGTGTGAGATGGAATCATGGTCATATTTATGTATGCTAACATATTCTGAAGCACCCTTCTCTTTCATAGATTCACAGGAATGTGTTTGCAGAGTAGACCACGAGTGTGCGGGGAGTGAGAGGTCTGCACCACGCAGGACTGGCTGGAGCGGGTAACTGTGACAGGGGCACTCCTGAGAGCATCCCTTCTGCTTGGGGATGAGCTGAAAGTCTCCTCAGGGAACTGCCCCTACTGATCCTTGCTCCTACCCCACCAGGAAGTCCCCATGGAGGCTGAGGTCCTCACGCCCCCAGGGGGTGAGCTTTCGGACTGCCAGCTACCCAGAGCCAGGAGGACAGGGAGGGTGAGACCTGGTAGGGAGCGAGTATAGGTCTCTGGAGCTGCAGAACCTTGGGGTCCCGGCTCCCTGCCTAGCACTCCTGGCACCAGACCTAGAAAAGACCCAGCACAGTGTCCTCCAGGCGTCCTCTCCAGAGCCCAGAGGTTTGAGTGCAGGAATGTTGGTAACAAGGAAGGGCTGCTGGCCATACACTCAAAGGAAGTGATGGGGCCTCGGATACTAGTGTCCTACCTCCCCTTCCCTTCCTGGGCCTCAGTCTTTCCTTCTGTGGAATGGGGGCTGTGACACCCCTCTAGGAGGCGGAGCAGAACAGTCAACACAAAGAGTTGCTCAGACCCCACCTGCATAAGCACCACCGTTATCAAAACTCGCTTCCTCTTCTTAATCTCACATTAGAGAAAAACACTTTGCCCCTTCCCCAAGGTCCCCAGATGGTTGGCACTTGTCCCTCCCCACCCCCACTCCGGCCCCACTCAGCCCTGGAGGAAAATGGTGACTGTGCTAACCATAGTGGAAAACAAGATGACAGGCAGACATCTGGGAACTGGACTCTGGAGGCTCCCAGCACCCTCCCTGACAGGGGCAGTTTCCTGGCTCTACAACATCTGTGTGAACACGTGGCTCACGCTGGGCACCTGCTCCCCTCCTGCAATCTAGGATCTTGTACCTGCCATGACCAATCCCAGTAAGAACCTTGGGTATCACATCTGCTTGCTGTCACATGTCTTTTTGGGGGATGCTACTGGGAGAGGACTCTGGAATCTTGCACCTGATCCTCCCACCCCGACTTGCCCACACGCCTTTTCCTTTGGCTCATTTTGTCGTCCTGTCTCTGTATAAACCACAAACAAGAGGACAAGTGTCTGCTGAGTCCTGGGGTCCTTGCCACAAAACCCTGTACCTGGAGTGGACCAGGGGACCCTGACACAGTACCTCACCAGCCCTCCAGCCCCAGATAAGGGAGGGCATCAGCCAAGAAGAAAGCCAGTATTCAGGGTCCACGCAGAGTGGGAAGATGTAGGGACATGTGTTCTGGAAATGACCTCAGGTGAAAAGCAGATGACTTGAAGACTCCGTACAGAGGAGGGCAGCAGACACAGCAGGAAATGGAGAGTGAGGAAGGAGCGGAGCAGAGGGGCTGAAGAGGCCACGTAAACCCACACGAGCCTCAAGAAGCAAATGAGACTGCGTGACTTCTCACTGCTGAGGCAGACGGGCCACACGGGCTCTCCCAGGGGACACAAGGAAGTTACAGGGAGGAAAGCCATGGAAATGATGGCCACAAGGCACCCCAAAACAAGACCCAAAAAAACACCAGAAAAAGTAGAGCAAGACTCAAAGACGTGACACACAAAAAAGTCCTTGCATTGGGAGCTATAACTGCACAGACAGAATGAACTCCTGATGTTTGAAGAAAAATCAACTAAGAGACCAAGCACATGAGGACACTCCCAGGCAGCATGCAGGTAAAGACAGCCACCCCAGATGCCTCCTACCCAACACTGGATGCTGAAGACACCACCTGTGGTCTATAACAGCCCCGATGGTGTCCATGTCCTGGTCCTGGGAACTGTGGACATGTCACCTTACAGGGTAGAAAGCCTTTGCAGGTGGGGTTAATTTAAGGTCCTGAAATGGGAATGACCCTGGATTCCCTGGGGAGCTCTGTGTCATCACAGCATCCTCACCAGAGGGAGGCAGAAGGGATAGTCAGAGGGATGGGAGAGGCTGCGCGGCTGGCTGTGAAGACAGAGGATGGGGCCATGAGCCAGAGGAGCGGCACCTCTAGAGGAACAATTCTGCCCTGGAGACTCCAGAAGGACCCGCCTCGCCCACACCTGGGTTCAGCCCCATGAGATCTGTGGTGAACTCCCCAGAACTGGAAACGAGAAGTTTATTTCATTGTAAGTCACTAAGTTGGGAGGGATTTGTCACAGCAGCCACAAAAATGTCTGATAACCCTAAAATTCAGCAAACAGAAGACCAAATCTCTCTAGATGGTGGGGGCACAAGTGGCTGTTCTCCGAACTCTTCCTCCCAGAACAGGCTGCTGGCCCATGCTCCCAGGTCTCTCCCCTGTGCCCAGCGTGGCTGGTGACCACGCACACACACACACAGCACAGCACAGCATGGGCGGAGCCTCTGCACACAGGCACTGGGTGCGGGATGGGGCAGATGTCCCACAACCCGCACCTCCTTGGAGCATTCACAAGAGCAGGAAGCCGTCAGAAGCTGGGGTCTGTGTTACCGTGCTCGGCCTTCACGGATGGGCACGCACGCACTCACGGTTAACATGCACCGCAGTGGCCATGTTCACTGACTTACCAGGCACCCCATCCTGAGAAGCCAACAGCCTGGATAACAGTCAGGACAAACTGGGCTCCGAAGATAAAGAAAAACGCCATGAAATTGAAGGAACTGTCAGCCCTGGAGAGGGAGAGGAACAACCATTACAGCTGCTGCAGCCCCTCAGTGACGACAACCCAGAGGAGGATGTGAGGCAGGGACAGCAAAAGATGGAACATTCTCCCCTTTTCAAGTACCAACAACTGCGCCCACAGGCACAAATTACTGCACACACGCTCACACCGAGCTCTGACCATGAGGGGCTGAACACTGCCCCTCTGAGAAGATAGGGCACTGAGGGGTTCCTGACCGGCAAGGAGTCTGAGGCCTTCTCCTGCCTCCTAAGGACAGGATTTAGGGACCACATAGGGGTAAACATGGGACACATCTCAGTCAGCTGGGGGCAAATGTTCACAGCAGCAGGATTCATAACGCCCAAAGGCATACACAACCTAAGTGTCCATCCGCTGGTGAACAGATAGACCACGTGTCCATAAACACAGTGGAACATCACTTGGCCATGAAAAGGAGCAAAGCTCTGATGCTCGCTACAGCGTGGATGGACCTTGGACACATAATGCTCAGTGAGAGACGCCAGACACAAAGGCCACAGAGTGTGATTCCGTGTATGTGAGATGTCCAGGACAGGCACATCCACAGCGACAGAAAGTGGATTCATTTTGTGGGTGCCAGGAGCTGGGGAGTTGATGGGGGTGACTGCTAAGGGGGACAGAGCTTCTTCTGGGGTAGTGAGAATGTTCTGGAATTGGAGGTGATGGTTATACAACTGTACGAGGACTCTAAAAATGCTTAAACGTTAAGTGAGTTGTATGGAATGCGAGCTATTAAAAGGCACAACACAACAGGCGGCTGTGGGTAACTGGGTAACAGTGCGCAGGCCCTGATACAAGCTGCCTGTCAAAGTGGAGAGAAGGAGGAATACTAGCACCTGGGCTAGGGTGACAGGTACAGAGTAGGCGCAGGTTCCAAGTGCAAGAACTGACACAGAGATGGGCACATGTGGTTGGGGGCATCCTGGCTACTCAGTGTTGAGCCCACTGCCAGCACAGCTACCCCAAGGACCCACAAGGGCACGGCCAGGGCCCCACTTACCGGAAGGCCTTGTAGGCAGGCCGAAACCAGCACACGTAGCTACAGGGAGAGAAGACCAGCAGCCAGACCAGGGCCAGGCCGAAGTTGGCTCCCGAGCCACCGCCAATCCACCAGGCCAGGCAGGCAACGAAGTTGACCCCTAGTGTGGCACAGTAGACTGGGGAGGGGAGGCAAGGAAGCTGAACGGGGGTTTAGGGTTTAGCGCACAAGCACCACAAGCACCAGGACACCCTCTGCCCCACTGCACAAAGATCAAGGGCCAGGAAGTCTCAGGGGACAGAGGTTCCTGCCCAGCCAGCCAGCCCCATCTGCCCCATCCGCCACACCATGCCTCCTTTGGGACTGAGTTGTAACAGAAAGGAAATTGACCACAAAAACCCCAGGCTCTTCCAGCCCAAGGCCAGGGCAGCTTCAGGGCCTGGGTCTCTGCAGTGGTCAAGGAGCCGCCCGCACCCCTGCAGCCCGACCCACCACTCACAGAGCCACAGCTGGTAGATCCTCTTCACTAGAACCTGATGCTCAATGGGAATCTCGTCGGAGAAGTTCTGGTAGAAACAAGGCTTCAGAGGAATGAACTTGGGCAGTGGCGGGAAGTTGTTCTCCTTTTCTATGGGGACACAGAGCACCACGGGACTAAATCAGGCTGGGGCAGCGAGGTAAATGTCCCCATCCTAGTCTGGGGCCTGTACACATGTTGCCTCACATGTGTACAGGCAGAGGGACTCTGCAAATGGGTTTAAGTCAAAGCCCCAAGAATGGGGATGATCCTGGGTTGCTCAGCGGGGCTTGGTGTCCTTACAGGGTCCTCTTAAGAGGAAGGAAAGAGTCAGAGTCAGAGATGGAAGAGGCTGCACTCCGGGCTGTGACGATGGAGAAAGAGGCCATGAGCCAGGGAAGTGGCGCCTCCAGAAGCTGGAAAAGGCTGGAATGGTTCTCCCTGGAGTCTCAGGAACGACCGGCCCTGCCCGCACCTGGTTTAGCCCCATGAGGCCCGTGTCGAACTCCTGACAAATCCTGTTTAAGTCACTACATCTGCGGTGATTTCCTGGAGCCATCACAGGTAACTCACAAATTCAGAGGCCGGACTGGACGGTTCTGGCACTTGGAATTTATAAGTATCCTGTAACAAACAGCCACACACTGGAGATTTAAAAAAACATATTTATCCTCTTATAATATGGGAGCCAGAGGTCTGGGATCAAGGCATCTCAGGGCCATGCTCTCTCCCAAGGCTCCAGGGAAGGGTTCTTCTTGCCTCTTCCAGCTTCTGGGGCTCCTTGGCTTATGGTCACATCACCCCTGTGTCTGACTCCATGGCCACATGGCCTCTGTGTGTTGGTGTCCAAATTTCCCTTTTCTTGTAAGGACAACTGTCATTGCACTAGGGCCACCTTATTCCAGTGTGATCCCATTTTAACAAATACACCTGTAAAGACCCTATTCCCAAATGAGGTCACTTTCACAGGGACTAGAGGTCAGGACTGGCACATGTCTCTTTAGGGGCATGATCTGACCAGCAGCAGAGTAAGGCCAGGGCCGCCCTGCCGCCTCTCAGTGTGCTTCTGCTCGCCCCCACCACCACAGGGCGCGCTCCTGTGCACCTGCCAGGGTGTGAAGGACAACACACATGAAGCCCTGTCCTTGGGCTCCACCTCAAAAGGGGGACCAACAACCACCGTGACAGATGGGTAACTGTGCAGTGTGCTGACATGTGCTAAGTGCTGTAAAGAGGAACCACCAGCGCAGGTGGGGGCCACCAGGGACATGGCTAGGGATGTCAGTTAGCTGTGACTTAAAAGCATGGCCAGGGTGGGCCTCATTAAAGGGTGGCATTTGCACAAGGACTTGAAGAGGTGAAGAGGGGAGGCCGGTGGATTCTGGGAGAGGATGCTGTCAGTGCAAAGGCCCTGGGTTGAGCTCCTGCCTAAGAACAGCACAATCAGGAGCTAGAGGAAGGAGAAGGTGGGGACAGCCATACCTTGAGGGCCACTGGAAAGCCTCAGCAATTTATTTACCAAGTATAGGGTTGGCCAAAGAGACTGTTTAGTTTTTTCCATAAAATAAAAGACAGATTTTTCATTTTCACCAATAACTTTATTGGTGTGGATATTTTGAGGATGTCAGCCATCTCCTGCTATTGGCTTCTAGTGGGTGGAGGCCAGGGGTGCTGCTAAATGTCTTCCAATGCATAAGACAGCCCCACAGTGAAGAATTATTGGGCCAAAATGTCAATATACCAAGAAACTTCACAGACCACTTTTGACACGTTCCATCAGTCATAGGACTTTCTCCATATACAAATCTTTTTTACCTTTCTTGAAATAATAAAACATAATACACTGAAAATGCGTTTTCTTCTACCTTCAAAATTAAAATGGCTAAACAAAAATTTACCAATTCTGGTAAGTTTTTAAAAAAGTGCACGCTGATATGACAGCTGTCATAATACAATCTAACAAAATTCTTCCTAATGAAAAAGACAACTAAGCACTACTAGAGCCATCACATGGAGAAAACGAAATGAACTTTCTGGCCATCCCAACAACACAGGAGGCCTGGAGAGCCCTGCGCTGCCTGCTGGGTGTCTCCAGGAGACCACCAGAGGCAGGGCTTCTGCCCTCCACCCTCCTTGTGAGCTGGCAGGGAGGACTCTCCCCAGCATGGATGCAGCCAGCTCCGCGCTGGCCTCAAACCCCACTCATGGTCCCCGACCAAGCCCCGCGGCCAGGCAACCCAGACCCCAACCACAGTCCCCACCCAGCCACCCAGTCCCAGGTCCTGTAGCTCCCGTGGCCCTCGGCACCCATTCCTTTCCTGACGGATGTCCAGCCCCCACAGGAAGAACAGGGTGATGTTTCCAGCAGTCAGTCCCACTAGCACGCACAATGACAGGAAGGAGGCAGAAAACCACCAGCTGGATCTTGAGGCCTCTGACACCTTGTTTTCTTGGTGAGACCTTCTCCACTGACTTGGAACCCATGCATCTGGGTTCAAATCCCAGATCTGCCACCAGTGGGCTAACCACGGTCCACCTCACTTCACTCGTATGCTCTGCCCATTTCCAAGCAGGGCGAGGCAGGCCACCCTGGGGACTCAGCGCAGCCTCCACGAGGAAATGAGGGGGTCGTCTTACATGTATGGGCATGAACTCAGGTGACCAAACTTTGCGGTCCACCCGTGGTGTCAACAATGAAACGACTCCCAGCAGAAGGCCTGGCTGGGCCGAATGCTGGCTGAGAGCTCATGCGGAAACCAGGTGCCTCCCTGTCACCTGCTCAGTGCTGGGAGGTGACTCTGACAGCCACTGTGCAAGGAGGAATGTGAAGTGGGTGCCTGCAGTGGTCATAACAGGTCTGGCCACCTGGGGACACTTCTCAGAGGAACAGACACAGAAGCCCCCGGAGCCCCCAGGAAAGACTCACCTGACATTTCTGCTGTGATGCCTCGGTGAGGCTGAAGCCTGCAGCCACCTGGAGGGGAAACAGCAACAGTCAGGGGGACCCTGTAGCTGTCAGGTGACACCAACACCAGCTGCAGCCCATATGGCTATAGCAGAGTCCTAACCTCCAGGCTATTCATGGGGGTGTCTGGGCTCTTACCTGAAAGGCCACCCCTAACGTGTGACCCTAGCCATCACCTCACCTCAGAGCCCCCTGGGCAGCACCTGCAATGGCGGGCGGTCAAGCTGCAGCCCCCTGCCATCCACAGGCCAGCCTGAAGCCAGGCCATTCCTGGGAACCCAGTGACCACCTGCACTGCCCTCCTGCCACCTCATCCTCCCTCACCCTTTATCCACAGATAGCTCTGAGTACCTCATTACAGCTGCAGGGCCCAACTTCCAGATCACCAGGACTAGGTTCACACTGATTCTGGTCTGTAGTTTCTGCCACTACAAGCCTTGCAGGGCCAAGGGCCCCACTGCAATCCAAGTGGAGGGCCAGGTGACACTTTGCACCGAAGGAGACCAGGAATTGTACTTGAGGCCAGGCACTGGGCATGTTTCTCACCCACAGTCCTGGCAAAAAGGTACCAGTGATGCTGAGTTGCCCAGGGCCCATCCCTCAGCTCATCGACGTTCTCACCGAGACCCTCCATCCTGCTCTGGCTGGCTCTCCCTGCCAGCCAGGGCAAGCAGGCTTGTGCCTCACCCATAGCTGTCCAGTGCATTGGCTCCCAGGCAGGGGCCCTGCCTGCCCTGTCCCCACAGCCTGGGAGCATCCCCAGGGGCCTAAGGGTCGGCTTGGGACAGGGATATTCTGGAATCCCTGCAGTCTTTGTGGTCAGATAGTGCATGGTTGCTGGACGGACAAGCGGCCTGCTGGGAGTCCCACACAAGTTGGTTCTAGTGCTGGCTGCTCTGTGGCCATCAGTGTTTGGGGACTCCTCTGGCCACCTGAGAAGGATAGGAAATGACAACTCCAAAGGAGCCTTTCCATCAACTGAGTCCAGCCACACCCTAGCCAGCTACACCCTTCCAGAGCCAGGACTAGAGCAAGGCTCTGCTCACAGTGGATTCAGAAGCTTCCCCTCCCCGTGCACATCGAGGCCCTCGGTGGAACCAGCCCCACAAATGTCAACAGACACCAACCTGGTTTGGGGGTTGTGTTTATTTTCATGGGTCAGACGAGACAAAGGGGACACACCCCAGTGCAGCTGTGGGCTCAGAGTGAAGGCAGATGGAGGAGGAAGGCCTGAGTGCCCCGTGACAAGGTCTGAGTAGACCCCCGTTAAGCTCTAGCCCAGAGAAAACCTTGGCCTGGCAGAAATGCAGCCCCACACACTGGTGGGAATGGTGGGCATGGGCTCCAGGGCCCGGAGGTGTGTCCCTGAAACCCACACACAGGACTGCAGCCCCTGGATGACAACGAGGGAGCCAAGGCCCACACGGGTCTGAGAGGAAGCTGAGGCTGGCAGAGCAGGGGACAGTCTGGAGCCGGCGAGCACGGCGCCTACGTGTCGGGGTCCAGCTGGCAGCACTGGGCCTCCAGCACGCCCTGGAACACCTGGAAACGGTGGTTGAGGTCAGGACGCGCGTGGATGCGGAAGCGGGTGCCCAGGGCGCCGTCAGGGGAAGGTGCCCCGTAGAAGACACGCTGCACACGGGAGTGCACCAGGGCCATGGCACACATGGCACAGGGCTCTCGGGTGATGTAGAGGTCGTAGCCAGTGCACACGTAGGGGAGGCCATCCTCCTCTATGTCCGTGTCTTCATCCATCTTGCGCACAGAGATGGTATGGACACCCAGAGGGGTGACAGCTGGGGCGAATGAGCAGGCGGGGTGAGGCCTGAGGTCATAGGTGCCTTGACCCTGGCCCTGGGCCACCAAGTCAATGCACACCATGGTGGCATGCAGCAGAGGGCTGGCCGCACTGCTGCAGTCATGGCCTGTGGCCAGCACCCGTCCTGAGGCTGGATCCACCACCACAGCCCCCACAGCCCTTAGGCCCCTGGCAGCCGCCTGTTGTGCCGCCCGCACAGCCCGCTCCATGTGGCCTTGCATTTCAGCCTGCTCCTGTGCCGAGAAAAGCCGCCCAGCCAGGGCACGGGTCACATGCTTATCCTCATGGAAGGATGTAGGCCAGTGCACTCGCGCCTCCTCAAACTGGCCCCTGGTCAGGGGTGGCCAGGCAGGCACGGGCACCAGGAAGGGCTGCCCCAGGCCACGGGGGTCCACTGCCGGCCACGGGAGGAGCTCAGCCAGAGATCGTGTGCCTATAGCCGGCCCCGCCAAGCACAGCAGCATCTCTAGCATGTGTGGACGGCTGGCATCATGGCTTGGCCGAACCCTTTTGAGGTGAGGCTGGGCGGGCAGTGGATGGACGGCTGACACTTCCTTGAGGAGTCGTGAGGTCTGGCGCTTGTCGAGGATGGGCGCAGCATAGGCCAGCACCAGCTCCACATCCCTGGACTGCTGCTCCGACAGGACAGGAAGGGCTTGCCACGGAGCAGGCTCTGGGCGTGGGCTCCCAGCCTTCGTGTCCTCACATTGCTCCATGGCACCCAGGGGCTCCATCCTTGGCAGGGCTTCGACTGTGGGAGACAGAGATCGGAGCAGAGCATCATCTGTCAGCCACAGGAGGCCTGGGTGAGCCGAGGAGTCCGTCCCGGGAGCGTGCCGAATCTGAGGCCTCGTCCAAGAGCTCCAGCCTGAGTGAAACGCATCGCTGGTCATGCTCTCACTTAGTCCTCCCAGCTCTCCGTCTGCAGAGCTTAACCCGCCATTGACTTTCCCCTCTTTTTATCTGAGATGTGCAGTGAGCAAAAATGCACACTCAATCTCAGAGACTTAATGTGAAAGGAAGGACATGAACTATCTCATTACTTTTTTTTTATTGACTATGTGTTGAAATGATAACACTTCATGTTTTAGCTTAACTTAAATACATTATTAAAGTTAACTGTAACCGTTACTTTGTACTTTCTAAAAATGTGGCTTCCAAAAAACTTGACTTTACATACATGCCTCATATTCTGTTTCTATTGGTCAGAGCTGCCTTGGCAAACATCAGAGAGAAACCACAGATCACCTCAGCTAGGTTCCAGAGTGGCTCAGGCGCCACTGCCCGCCCAGAACACGCCGCCCAGCCAGGGACTTGGGTGGGCTGGCCCCTCCCACCTCTCCCCTGTGGAGAGGAAGCACTGAAATCGTTTTATAACCGTGGGCTTTTCCTGCTCATGATGAGCCCTGCTGTGTACTCCTTGGCCCCAGGGCCCCCGTTTATTCACCAGCCAGGCCCTTCACAGGGCATATGAGGTCCTCACCCACCACAATGTGTCCTAAGCTCACAGTACAAGTGTGACAAACACAGTGAACCAGGACGCCAATGGCAGCCACGAGAAGTGGAATGTGCAAAGGGTGCCCTTCATGCATCCATAATGCCTGCGCTGGGTGGGGCCCACAGAAGCGTCCGCAGTGCCAACTCTAAATCTGCTCCCAGTACACAGCATGCCCAGGACCCCACGTCCCTTATGGCCTGCCCTGGGCCATGAAAACTCTATCTGCAAGAAAAACACAGACTCAGCTTTACTTGTTCCTCCGAGTTCAACCTCTGTCTGAGCAAAACAAGAGACAAATAAAGGCAGTACCTTCGGGACACGTCTGGCTTGGCCAACTTCTAAGGGGAACGGATAAATACCACAGGATGGTCGCCATTTGACCTAGCAACCCCCCTCCACTCCTAGGTATGTGCCCAGAAAAACAGAAAACCCACATCCACACAGAAACCTGTACACACATGTTCACAGCAACAGGATTCACAACAGCCAAAAGGTGGAAATCTGCGTCCATCAACAGATAACAGATAAACACAAGGTGGTCCATGCTCACACTGGAGTACTACTTGGCCATGAAAAGGAGTGAAGCTCTGACACTCACTGCAGCGCACAAGGACCTTGAACACATGGCGCTCAGTGAGAAGCCAGACACAAAAACTACACCATGTGTGATTCCATGTATGTGACACGTCCAGAACAAGCAAATCCAGAGACAGAAAGTGGGTTAGTGGTTCACGGGGACTAGAAAAGAGGGGTGAGGGTGACTGCTAATGCGGACAGGTTTCTTTTTGGGGTGATAGAATGTTCTGGAGCTAGATAGTGAGTGATGACATACATATCCATGACCCTATGACTATATTAAAAACCATTAAAACATGTACTTTAAACGTGTGAACTGCATCTTAGTAAAGCTGCTATGAAACAAAATGGGGAGGGGAAGGGCATCTGGCAGTCACTAGGGCAGCAGGCCCCAAACGAGGCCTGCCTCGGATAACAGCTGCCTTTCCGTAACACCACGTGTCCTCACATCTCCATGAGTGGGCTCCTCTACCCTTCCCAGTGACCTGGGGGGGGGGGGCACCTGGGGCTGTTCCCTTTCTGTAGGACAAGACCAGGCTCCCTGAGGTGGAGGGCCTTAACCAGGGCATATGGCTGGTGCCCACCAGCTTACTGACTGCATTTCGAGTTCCTCTGCAAGACAGGGGTCCTGAGCCCACTCCACAGATCAGAAATAAACAGGTTCCACAGCAGGTGACCCACACGAGCCCACAACCCCAAAAACCCGACAGGGAGCGCCAGTCCACATGAGAAGGGGACATGCACAAACGTTTTTGCTCAAACACATCCAGGGACTGAAGCACAGTGGGAGGTGGCTGCTGCTCTGGGGTTCCTCTTTCCGTCCTCAAAGGCCCAAGCTCCAGGCGCCCTGACTGCACCCGTGACCCACCCGTCCACCGCCCCCCTCCCCCCCAGCTCTCTGTGATCCTGCCTAGCTCAGTCCCTTCCCTGGGTGTACCCATCTCCTCTGCCTGCACCTTTAGCTGCCTTCTAAAAACGCCAGTCCTCTGGTCTCCAGGGGACAGCCAGAGCCTCCTCAGATGACCTAGTTACATTTATGGTGGCGGCATCCCTGCCCTGGCAGCCCCTGCAGGGTCTGGTGGACCAGTGAGATAGACCCCCAATTGTAAGTCCTCTTAGCAGCTTAAGACTGCCCTCCAAGGGCATGGAACTGGAAAATGTGTGTGCTGGAATTCCTGGGGACACTGGGCAGCAGGACTCTGGGAGATTGGTAGGCAGGGCAGTGGGCGGGGTCCCAGCAGGAGTGGACTCTGGCTCTAGGAGGGACACAGGAAATGGTGTTTATTTAGTGAGCTGAGTCAGGCTCTGCAGGCGACAATATAAACCTCAAGTAGGACTTATTTCATCCGTGGATTAGGAAGACCAGAGCATGGCCCTGGCCCTGGCCCTGTCCTTCCCCGCACTGCAGCTTCCCCCTCTGTAAGAAGGAATCCATCACCACCAAGCAGGCACGCAGGGGCACAAAGTAAGAAAATTCACCTCTTCAGAGGCAGTGACCCACAACGGGGCGTAGAAAACAAGCAAAGCAGGGTAGGAAGACCTGAGCAGAAGGAATAACCAATGCTGAAGCCTCAGATGCACCCACAGTTTTAAATACATTTTCTAGGACTTGGCCCCACAAAGGGGAGGGGGCCCCAATCTGCATTTCTTTTTCTCTTTTTTAAGATTTATTTATTTTTTAGAGAGAGGGAAAAGGAAGGAGTAAGAGAGGAAGAGAAACATCATTGTGTGATTGCCCCTCCCACACCCCCAACTGGGGACCTGGCCAGCAACCCAGGCATCTGCCCTGACTGGGAATTGAACTGACAACCTTTTGGTTCACAGGCCCGTGCTCAATCCACTGAGCTATACCAGCTACGGATCTGAAGGCTGCATTTCTAACAAGCTCCCACATGGAGTGTGGTCGCCAGATAACACATAGGACACCCTGTTCAATTCCAATTCCTCGCGGGGGGAATTTTTTAGTGTAACTGCGTCCCATGAAATCATGCAATCTTTGGGACATACTTATACTTTAAAAAAAAAAAAAGAAGGTATTCATTGTTTGTGGAATTCGAACTCAACTAGGTATCCTGAATGTTCATTTGCTAGATGTGGTATCCTACAAGTGGGCCTTCTGTGCATGAAAGTCCACCAATTTTGGGCTTGTGGGGTATGGAAGAGAGCCCCTTATTTGGGTGGAGATCAGCAAAAGCCTTGAGCCCTGGCCAGGTGGCTTGGTTGGAGAATCCTCCATATACCAAAAGATACAGGTTCGATCCCAGGTCCAGGCACATACTCAGGTTGTAGGTTCCATACCCGTTGGGGCATGTGTGGGTGGGCGAGGGCAGGCTTACGTTTTTTTCTCACATTTATGTTTCTCTCTCAAATCAACACATACCGTTAGGTGACGATAGTTTTTTAGAAAGGACCTTGAAAACTCACACTGCCCATAGGTATCAGAAAGAGAACCATCGATGTTCAGGACACAGGAAAGATTACGGACCTTTACCTAAGACAAGGAGGAAGATGGTCAACCAGCCCGGAGGCAGGGGGCTGGTTCTGATGACCCGAGAGTTGGGAGCGCCCGAAGCCGCTGGACGCACGGGGTCTCAAGGCCGCGCCTCAGGGGCGCACGCACGCGCAGAAGGGTGATGGGCGCAAGGAGCCAGGTCCTGGAGCCCGGCCCACGCGCACGCGCACCCGCGACGCTCCTCCGACCGCCCGAGGCGCGTGCCAGCCCGGCCTGGCTGCCCTTTCGCCCCTGCGCGGCCAGCGCCACCCGAAGCCGAGACCCACGTGGCCTCCCCAGCCCGCCCTCCCCGGAAGCCTGGGACAAGAGAGCCCGAGAGCCGGAGGCCCAGCGCTTACCTGAGGAGAAAGGCGTGAGCGTTGTGCTTTCCCAAGGCTTAGCAACCAGTCCGCCCGCTCGCTCCGCCACCTCCTGGCACCGCGGAGCACGATGGGAGCGTAGTTCCAAGGGAGAGGGCGGCGCCTGAGGGAGGCGGGGTCCGGACTACAATCCCCACGGACCCGCCCGTGGCAACCTCGGCTCGCCTAGTCCCTCACCTATCCGGTCCCTGGCCTCTAGTCCGGCGATCCGGAGGAGCGCAGGCGTGCGCTGAATTGTGGGTTCGAGACCCGAGCGGGCGGGGAAAAGTTGCCCTTTTGGGAAATCAGCAGAGTAGGACACTGAGTCAGAGGAGCACATGACACCCGCTGCAGTCGCTCACCGCGCCCAGTTTGCTGTTGCCACGTAGTTCTCCAGGAGCTGCCCCACTGGATGGAATCAGCTTCCAATTCTGGTCTGGGTCTTTTGTCAACTACTGGCCTCAGTTTTCCCAGCTGTATAGTGGGCGAAGGGGACCTCTTGATTCTCCTGGACAAGCCATTCTCATTTTATGAGCGAATCCAGTTATTGATTCTAGTTAAACAGGTTTAAACCAGTGATTTTCAATCAGGGGCAGTTGTCCCACCCCACCCCAAAGGGGCACTGGGCGATGTGTCTGGGGACATTTGTGGCTGTGACTGGGAGGTGCACGTGGCATAAAATGGCATCAAACCCTGGATGCCAGGGATGCCATTCAACCCCGTACAGTACACAGGACGCTCGCCACAAACAGAATCGGCCCCAAATGCCCACAGTGCAGAGGCTGGAAAACCCTGGTTTAACCCTATTGCTAAGAAAAGAGAAAAATCCAGGTCTAAAAGGATCCCTGTTTGTTGATTAGCCAAAAAATAATTTTTTTTTGACGGTGACCTCTGATTGGCATGTCATTAAAAATAATGCCCAGCCCGACAGGTGCGGCTCAGTTGATTGAGCGTTCTCCCACAAAGCAAAGGTTGCCGGTTGGATTCCCCAGTCGGCACAGGACTGGGTTGCCGGTTTGGTCCCTGGTCAGGGAAGGTACAATGTTTCTCTCTCACATTGATGTTTCTTTCCCTCTCTTTCTCCCTCCTTTCTCCTCTCTCTAAAAATAAATAAATAAAATTGTGGGGTTTTAATTTTTTTATTTTAATTGTTGTTCAAGTACAGTTTCTGTCTTTTACTCCCATCCCAACCCACCCCCCCCCAGCCCTCCCCACCTCCCTCCCACTTCCACCCGCCCTAGTTTTTGTCCATGTGTCCTTTATACTTGTTCCTGTAAACCCCCTTTTTGCCTGAAATTCCCTCCCCTCTCCTGTCTGGTCACTGTCAGCCTGTTCTCTATCTCAGTGTCTTTGGTTATACTTTGCTTGTTTGTTTTGTTGTTTAGGTTCCTGTTAAAGGTGAGATCATATGAAATTAATAAAATTGTTTTTTAAATGCCTAAATTTTCTGCATATAAAAAACGAAGTACCTCCTCTCCCCAAACCAATGTCATCAATGTAATTTTCTGCCAGTTTTTAATTTCTCAAAATGCAAAAAGACACACAGAGAGGGATGTAAAATTGTGCAGCTGCCTTTGCAAACAGTTTGGTGGTTCTTCAAAAAGTTAAACACAGTTACTCTGCGACCTGGCACACATTAAGTACAGTGTGTGTACAAGAGAATTGAAAGCAAGCACTTAACAGATATTTGTACACCCATGTTCACAGCAGCATTCTCCACAATACCCAAAGGGTGGACAAACTTAAATATTTCTAAACAGATGAATGAATACACAAAGTCTGGTTCATCACATAGTGGAATATTGTTCAGCGTTGGCCCCTGGTCAGAAAGAGGTGAGGGAGCCACCTGCGCTCCTGTTCCCAGGACTCAGATTGGGTAGAAAAGGAGATGGATAGACTGGCATCCCCTACAGTGGAAACCCCGCTGCAGGTGACATCTGCGTTCTGCTCACTCAGCCACCAGCTACCCTTCTGGACCTGGCCTCCCAGTTGTTTTTGTGGGAGATTGTCCCTCCCCAACTCTCAGTTCAAGTACCAGGACCCCACAGGCAACTCAGCCCCATCAATCAGAACATTTTCCTCCCCCTGGCCACAGTGACTGGGTCAGAAATAGACATGTGGCTCAAGTGAGACCAATGAGAATCACCCCTGGGTCTTTGAAATACAGAAGAGGGTGTAAGCCTGGAGGGACTGGGAATCATTTTTGCCACCCAGCAGTGGAAATTGTCTGTGAATGAAACCAAAACAAGAGAGCAGATCCCAGAGAGAAAAAGCAGTCCATGCTTTGACAACGTTGTTGATGAACCTGGATCTAGCCATGCCTGAATCAGGTCGCCTTTGAGCTTTCCTGTGTGTGGGGTCGTTTTTCTCTTTTTTGACTTAAACTAATTTGAGTCTTGATTTCAGTCCTTTATAGACCATGAGCTTCAACTGCTAAAGTCCCTTTTGTTTTGATGTTCATCATCCAGCACCTTTCTCACATAACATGACCCTCAAAACTCATGGCAACAGGTTCGTGTCCAACACCAAAAGGTTGAAAAAACATATGGAATTGGTGCCCCAATTGTAAGCTTAATGGCAGCAGAAAGTGCCCTGGAGTCAGTCCAAAGCCTGGGTCCCTGCTGACCGGCTGGATGGCCGTAAGCTCGTTCACACCTGCAAGGCTGTCAAGAAACGAGTCCGTGGGAGGTGAGGGGCTTCCTTACAAGCCTCCCTGAGCTGCGCATTCCTCCCAAGTTGTGTGGCCTGTGTTTACCCAGTTCATCATCCCGCTGACTTTCTGAGGTTGCGAGGGGCAGCCGTGTGGCCTCAGGTGTTTCCCACTTCTGTGGTGATCCTCGGGCCAAACTCCTTCCAGAAAGGGGTGAGGTGAGGGGACTTCCTTTAAATGCCCAGCAAGGCCAAACAAAGCCTGCTGGACCTTGAAGAGGACAGGAAAGTGCCATCTCCTGTTTCCTGGAGGTTACAGAACACTATGCTGTCCCCAGCCGATCTCTTGACAAATGAATTTCTGCCTACCTGCCCAGATTCTTAGAGGGCTCCAGGACCCCATCACACACAAACACACACACACACACACACACACACACACACACACACACGGAATTCACCAGCCACCAACCACTGGTCACTTTCTTTAGCCTGAAAACATCAGTTTCCAAAAAGCAAACTCAAGTAACACTAAATTTTAAAATCCAACCTCTTTCCCTGGCTGGTGTGGCTCCATGGATTGAGTGCAGGATTGCAATCCACAGGGTGGCTGTTTCGATTCCCAGTCAGGGCACATGTCTGGGTCTCGGGCCAGGTCCCCAGTGGGGTGTGCATGAGAGGCAACCACACACTATGTTTTCCTCTTTCTCATCCCCTTCCTCTTTCTAAAAATAAATAAATCACATTTTTAAAAAGCCAACCTCTTTGCTCATAGCCTTTTAACTTTTAGTTTGAACACAATAATAACCAAGTTGGTTCTCTGCTTTTCCAGGTTTTAGAGGCTGACATTAATGATGTAATGATATAATGCACTAGTCATTATTAATGTCAATAATT
This sequence comes from Tonatia bakeri, assembly GCA_004024845.1. NCBI lineage: Eukaryota > Metazoa > Chordata > Mammalia > Chiroptera > Phyllostomidae > Tonatia > Tonatia bakeri. Next base: position 141,363 of record PVIA01000240.1, on the reverse strand, counting down.
GTCACGATTACTAATTAATAATGGTTAATATTTACTGAGCACTTATTTGGAACCAGGCACGATTTTGGTTCTAAACACTTTACATCATTTCATTTAATCCTTACAAGTCTGTAGGACAGTGTAAGTGCCGCAGCCTTCACGGGTCGGGGGGCTAGAAGTGCACCCCACCAGGCACAGAGTTTCACAAGAAATTCTCCCTAAAGCCCTGGCCACTGGCCACGTGGCACTGAGGTGTGAGGGGAGCCCCCATCTCCTGTGGTCCTCTTCTCTCCTGGCTGACTCTATATTTTACTGTCTTCCCACTACTTACTATTACTTGGTGATATTTATCTAGAGTGCTCCACGAGGACTGGAAATTTTGTTCACTGCAGATCCCCACTGCCCGGCCCAGAGTGAGCACCCAGTGCATCTGAACAGACAATGTTGTTGTTGTTATTATTTTGGCAAGACAAATGGAATTGCCCGGGCATCCCTCGCTCCCCAGACCTGCCACCTTTATCGAACAGTCACTGCTGCCACCTACCGGCAAAAGGCGGGATGGACAAATTCTTGGCTCCAGGCGGGATAGGCAGCTTTTGTTGAGTGCTTCCAAAAACAGCCACAGCCACTGCTCCTGGCCCCTCAGAATCAGAGAGACCAGAGCCAGGCTGCAGGTCCTGCGTGGCAGGGGCGGCGCATCAGCAGTGGGGATCCAAGTGGGCTCCAGCAGCACCTGTGGTCCTTTAGAAATGCAAGTTCTTGGGCCTCACCCCAAACCTACTGAATCAGAAACTCGAGGCTTGATCTGGCCCTCAGGAGATTCCAGTGCATGCTCAGGTTTGAGGACCAGGCCCTGGGGGGGGAGCAGTGACTTTGTTCCCCCACATTTACAATGTCTGGGGACATCTGTGATCGTCATGACTGGGGGTGCTCCTGGCATTGAGTGGATGGGGTCCAAGGATGCTACTCAAGCCTCCACAGTTCCCAGGATGGCCCCACAACCAAGAATCATCCAGCCTAAATGTCAATAGTGCCAAGGGAGAGAGATCCTGTCCTAGAGCGGAACAGGCATGCTAACCATAGTGTGGGACCTTCGGCAAGGGTCTGTTGGACCAGATGGTGATTCTGGGTTTAACCTTTTGAGGAGGTACTACACTGTTTCCAAAAGAAGCTGCTCTTTACACTCCTCTTACCTCATGTGAGGGTTCAGAGGTCTCCACATCCTTCCCAATGCTTGTTATTACCTATCTTTTTGGGTACAGCCTCTAGCTGGGAGGATGAAGCACCATGCCCCATGGTTTTAGTTAGCATTTCCCTGATGGCTTGGACGTTGAGGAGATGATCATTACTGCATACTTGCTATGCACCAAGTAAGATAAAATAAAGATGAGATCATTTCCAGTGGAATGCATGGTGACAGAGTGGCTATGGTAAAAGGAATGGTCAAGGAAGACATCTCTGCAGAGGTGACACTTTCCCTGAGCCCTGAGTGATGAGAGGTTTTCTGAGGGGAGAGTGTTCCAGGCAGAGGGAACAGCCCGTGCAAAGGTCTTGAGGCAGGCCCTGGCTGGGCATATGCAAACCAGGAAGATCCCACAGGGTAAATTTTGGGGAGCTTTGGGGCACATGGAGGAGTGAGGCCAGAGAGCTCAGCCACTTGGGAAACCTTTTGGCAGTTTCCACTAAAGCTGAACTCATGTATATTCTATGATCCAGCTAATCAGCTCCTGCAAGGATAACCTGTTATGGACTGGGTTGTGTCCTCCACAAGTCATACACTGAAGCCCTAACTGTTAGGACCTCAGGATGTGACTGTGTTAGAAGACAAAGTCTTTAAAGCAGAGATTAAGGTAAAATGAAATCATTGCTTTGGATCTTAATCCCACATGACCAGTATCTTTATAAGAAGAGGAGATCAGCCCTGGCTGGTGTAGCTCAGTTGATTGAGCACTGGCCTGTGAACCAAAGGGTCGCCGGTTCAGTTCCCAGCAGGGTACATGTCTGGGTTGCAGGGCAGGTCCCCAGTAGGGGGGATGCAAGAGGCAACCACACATTGATGTTTCTCTCCCTTTCTTTCTCCCTCCTTTCCCTCTGCTCTAAAAATAAATAAATAAAGTATCTTTTCTAAAAAAGAAAAGGAAATTAGAATACAGGCTTGTATAGAAGGAAGACCACATGAAACACAGGGAGAAGATGGCTATCTACATGCCAAAGGAGAGAGAACTCTGGAAGAACCAGCCCTGCTGAAACCTTAGTCTCAAACTTCCAGCCTCTGGCACTGGAAAAACCTCAATGATTGTTGTTTCAGCCACCTCTCCTATCCGATTGTGTTATTCCAGGTCCAGCAAACTAATACAGCACCTAATTAAATGAGTATTTGTGTCCAGCAAAAAATTTATGAATGTTCACAGCAACTCTGTTCATAATAGCCCCACACTGTAAACAACCCAATTGTCCATCTGCAGGAGAATGCATCAAGAAAAGTGGTACAATAACGCAATGGAATATGATGCAGCAATGAAAAAGATGAATGCCTGCTACACACATGTACCCGGTGTGGAGTGAAAGTAGCCAACACAAAAGTGAGCACACTGTATGATTTTATTTACAGAAAGTAAAAAAAATAAAAACGTTTTTTTTTTAATGGATGGATGAATCAACACCAAGAGAAGTCAGCTAGTAATGACCTCTGGAGGGAAGGGACAAGGACAGGATAGGAGGGAGCCTCTGGCACGATGTTGGGGGTTGGAAGTGGATTACAATCCAGAGGCTTGTATATATATATATGTGTATGTTTAAATGACATTTTTTTAGCAGTTTTAAGTTCAGAGCAAATCAAGAGGAAGCTACAGAGATTTTCCATGTACCCCTGCTCCACACATGCACAGCCTCCCCCATTATCAACATTCCCCAACTAGAGGGGGACACTGGTTTCAAGGATGCGCCTACACTGACATGTCATTGTCATCTAACATCCACAGTTTACATGGGGGTTCACTCTTAGGGTTGTATGTTCTATGGGTTTGAACAAAGGTATAATGACCTGTGTCCATCATTATGGTATCAGGCAGAGCATTTTCACTGCCCTAAAAATCTTCTGTGCTCTGTGTATTCATCCTTCCCCCCAGCCCTTGGCATCACTGGACTTTCTATTGCACCCATGGTTTTACCTGTATGCATGCAGTTTAATTAAGTTGTGCAAATAAGCTTTGTGCACATATGGTCTGTAAGTTATGATTTAATTTTTTAAACATTACTTCCGGCTGCGTAGATGGAAGAGGGCCTAGTTCGGGGAAGGGGATTCTTTAGGAAAGACCCCATGCCTCCTGGGGCTAGCTCACTCCTGTCCAACCTCCCATCCCCACCCCTTACCCAATCAGCTAGCAACTGCTGCTATTTTAGGAGCCCCCCCCCCCCCCACACACACACTTCCTTCCTGGCTGTGTCAGGAGCCCACTTCCTGACTAGGTCTCGCTCTCTCCCCTTGGGGTGGGGCAGACAACTTGCATGTTAGGGTGCTTCTTTAGCAGCCCCAGGGTCCCAGACCATGACCTTGGGCCTCCTGGTCCTTTCCTGAAACCAAGACAGGCCACATAATTTGCAGATTCCAGTTCGAAATGAAAATACAGGACCCCTTATTAAAAAATTATTAGGAATTTCAAGACAGCAGCCACAGGGCAGTAAGTCATGGGGGGGACCCTTCTGAGGTCAAAGCCCTGAGTGACTGCACAGGTCTCAACCCATGAAGCTGTTACTTCTCCAAGCACCTGGGGTTCTCCCCCGACTTCATGGTTTTATGAACTTTATTTACTTTATTATGGTGAAATATACATAATATAAAATTTGCCGTCTTGCCATGGCTGGATAGCTCAGTTCGTTACAGCATCATCCTGATACAACAAGTTCGTGGGTTTGATCCCCAGTCAGGGCACATAAAAAAATCAACCAATGAATGCATAAATAAGTGGAACAACAAAATGATGTCTCTCTCTTTCTCTCTCTCTCTACCCATCCTCTTCCTCTCTCTTTCTCAGATCAGTAAATAAACATGTATGCCCTGGCGGGTGTGGCTCAGTGGGTTGAGCACGGGACTGCGCTGGAACCTAAGTGTTGCTGGTTCGATTTCCAGTCAGGGCACATGCCTGGGATTTGGGCCTGGTCCCCAGTAGGGGGCGTGCAAGAGACAACTACATAATGATGTTTCTCTCTTTCTCTGTTCCGCCCCCTCTGTCTAAACATAAATAAATAAAGGCTTTAAAAATAAACATTTTAAAAATCAAATTTACCATCTTAATCATTTTAAGGGTACAATTTGGTGGCATTAAGTACGCTCACAAGATGTGCAACCATCCCCACCATCCATTTCCAGAACTTCCTCATCTACAGAATCTTCCCAATCTGAAACTCCATCCCCACTAAACACTAAATCCCCAGCCCCTGGCTCCGACCATCCACTTTCTGTCTCTGTGGATCTGACTCTTCTAGGGACCTCCCACGAGCGGAATTACACAGTATTTGTTCTTCTGTGTCTGGCTTATGTCACTCAGCCTAATATCCTCAAGATTCATGCACATATCCCTGGCTAGATAGCTCAGGAGGTTAGAGTATCACCCTGCAGGTTGCCAGTTTGATTCCCAGTCAGGGATATACAAGAATCAACCCATGAATGCATCAATAAGTGGAACAACAAATCGATGTTTCTCTCTCTCTCTCTCTTTCTCAAATCAATAAATAAAACATATTAAAAATCAGTGCTTAAAAAAAGTTCATCCATGTTGTCACAGGTGTCAGAATGTGCCTATCCTTTTTAAGGCTAAATACTATTCCACTGTGTGTGTGGACCAGAGTTTGTTCACCCATTCATCCGTCCATGGCTATTGTGAATCATGCCGCTACGAAGAATCAAGTACAAGTCCCTGTTTGAGTCCCTGCTTTTAATTCTTTTGGGTGCCTACCAAGAAGTATAAGCATAATTTTTAATAGCCAGTCTTCTTTTAGCCATCTAGCTTTACTTCAACCTCTGCCTGATCATAACAGTGCAACACAAACTTTGCCAAGAAAAAACAGAGCAAACTCAGATGTCAAAGTGTGAAGAAGAGAAAAACTCACCCATCTTCTCATCCTCCCACATCACTCCTGTTCCCATTCTGGTGTGTTTTTCTAGGGGCGGAGTTGGGAGGAACCTATGATGGCTTCGTTTCCTGGATGCAGCTGGGTGGACCTTCTCATTCGAAGCTTCTTCTTCCAGGAATCATCTTTTCCTCAGTGCCTCCCCCAACCCAAAGGTCCCTGCTCCTCAGGGTGAAAATCTCACATGCTATTTCTATTCTGGCCAGAGAGGGAATCAACCTCTATGTCCAGTAAGAGATGACTGAGTACGCAAGCAGTGGGTCAGCCCTGGGGATTTCATGAGAGCATCGCGGATGGGCCAAGGCAGAAAAAGTGACCATCTCCATGGTATTTTTTTTTAAGATTTTATTTGTTTATTTTAGACAGAGTGGGAGGGAAGGAAAAAGAGAGAGAAAGAAACATCAATGTGTGGTTGTCTTCCATGTGCCCCTTATTGGGGACCTGGCCCGTAACCCAGGCATGTGCCTTGACTGGGAATCACACCAGTGACCCTTTGGTTTGCAAGATGGCACTCAGTCCACTGAGCTGCACCAGCCAGGGCTGCTGTGCTTCATATTGTTTACTTAGCTGTTTATTTTTTAAACATATTTTATTGATTATGCTATTACAGTTGTCCCATTCCCCCCTTTCACTCCCCTCCATCCTACACATCTCCTCCCACCCACATTCCCCCCTTTAGTTCATGTTCATGTGTCATAAGTTCTTTAGCTTCTACATTTCTCAAATTATTCTTACACTTCCCCTGTCTATTTTCTACCTACCATCTATGCTACTTATTCTCTGTACCTTTCCCCCCCTCTCCTCCTCCCACTTCCCTGTTGCTAACCCTCCATGTGATCTCTATTTCTGTGGTTCTGTTCCTGTTCTAGTTGTTTGCTTAGTTTGTTTTTATTTTTGTTTTTGTTTTTTTTGTTTTAGGTATCGTTGTTAATAATTGTGAGTTTGGTGTCATTTTACTGTACATGTTTTTTATCTTCTTTTTCTTAGATAAGTCCCTTTAACATTTCATATAATAAGGGCTTAGTGGTGATGAACTCTTTTAACTTGACCTTATCTGAGAAGCACTTTGTCTCCCCTTCCATGCTAAATGAAAGCTTTGCCGGGTAGAGCAATCTTGGATGTACGTCCTTGTCTTTCATGACTTGGAATACTTCTTTCCAGCCCCTTCTTGCCTGCAAGGTCTCTTTTGAGAAATCAGCTGACAGTGTGATGGGAACTCCTTTGTAGGTAACTGTGTCCTTTTCTCTTGCTGCTTTTAGGATTCTCTCCTTCATTTTAATCTTGGATAATGTCATTATGATGTGCCTTGGTGTGTTCCTCCTTGGGTCCAACTTCTTTGGGACTCTCTGAGCTTCCTGGACTTCCTGGAAGTCTATTTCCTTTGCCAGATTGGGAAAGTTCTTCTTTATTATTTGTTCAAATAACTTTTCCATGTTTACTTAGATCTTTAGAAGCAGAATTCCTCGCTCCCTTCCTTCCTTCTCTTCTTCCCTCAACATTTATTGAACACTTACTGAATGCTAAGTCTTGAGTTGGGCACTGGAGACACAACGGGGAAATACAGACACAGATGCCTTTCTTGATGGAACTCACTGTGTAGACTGGTGCTTCTGGTACTTTCCTCTTGATGGACATGTTCTCCATCTATGCCGTTCAATATGGGAGCCACCAGTTCCACATGGTTCTTGAGCACTCGAGATCATTGTAACTGAAGAACTAAATTAAAAATTTTATTGACTTTTTAAAAGATTTTATTTATTTATTTTTAGAGAAAGAGGAAGGAGGGAGAAAGAGAGGGAGAGAAATATCAATATATAGTTGCCTCTTGTGCGCCCCCTACTGGGGACCTGGCATGAAACCCAGGCATGTGCCCTGACTGGGAATGGAACTGGTGACCCTTTGGTTCACAGGCTTGCGATCAATCCATCGAGTCACACCAGTCAGGGCAAATTTTATTGATTTTTAATCAATTCATTTAACTTTAATAAGTACCCACGTGGGGTTAATGGTCCCATATTGGAGAGCTAGGGGCTGGAATTCATGGCTCCCTGGCAGAAGTGCTTTTATGACCACTGATTCCTGTGGCCAAGTTATTTTCCAAACAGATTGTGTGTTTCAAGTCAACCAGAGAGTGAGGGATGGCCTCAGGTCTGTGCTTGGTGACACTCAAAAGGCTCAGTGAGCCTCCTCCCACCCTCACAGAAACCATCCTCTGGGTTGGGAATTATTTTTATTCCATTTGTTACACACCCTTCAGTTCATCAAACAGCCCGAGTGACAGCAGGGAACATGGTGGATGAAAGCCTGGGTCCCCGCCCTGGGAAGCATATGAAATAAGGGGAAGACAGATGATAAACAAGGAAACAGCTCAATCAAATGATGTAAGAAATAATGTGACGGGATAAAGGTATGTGTAGTAGGGACTTTGGCTGGGGGAGGTGGCCAGGGAGGGCTCTCTGAAGAGGTGGTGACATATGACAGCATGCCTGAAGATGAGGAACCAGTCATGTGGCCACTTGGGAACAGGGCACTCCAGGCAGGAGGTGCAGCTTATGCAAAAGTCTTGAGGTTGGAATGAACCTGGCAAGGCCAGTGTGGTGACTGAGCCCAGGTCAGAGGGCCAGAGCTGGGACCAGAGGAAACCAGCCCTGGGCAGTATCTACTCCTGAGCCTGGGTCCTCTCCAGGCAGCTGATTGGAAAAATGGGGCCCTGGAGGAGGAGGTCTGGCTCGGAAGCCCAGAGCCTCAGGCTTATCTCTGTAAATATAGCTAAAGATTAGAGTCCTTGGGAAGCAGCAGGGTGAGAGTGGGTTGGGGACTGCCTGCTGGGGATGGGGCATTTTGAGCTGGGAAAGGGATGCAGGCGGGGGTGGCGGGGCAAGGCATAAAGGCAGGAGGCCTGGAAGGGCGATACTGCCCAACTAATTCACAGTCTTACCTCAAGCTGGGCCCTATTGGCCTCTGCAGTCTTCCTGACTCTGTCACTGTTATCTCCTAAGACAGCTTGGCCACCTGTCATCTTTAGCCATACCCCCTATTTTGTTCCCAGTCCTTCTCCTCTCCTTGTAGGGTGAGCAGAGCTGGGAAGGACTTGGGTAAGGAGTGTGAGGCACTTGCGTTAGGCACAAAATTTAAGGAACGCCAAAAACTGAGCTACCAGAATTCATAATATTTTCATGCAATACTTAAAAAGATGAAATGTGCAAAAGAACCCAGGAGGAACAAAATTCATGACTTTTAGAAAATACTTATTTTTAGAGAGAGGGGAAGGGAGGGACAAAGACATGGTGAGAAACATCTATGTGAGAGAGATTGGTTGCGTCTCCCATGAGTCCCTTCCCAGCGTGTGCCCTAACTGGGAATTGAACCCACTTCGCGGGACGACGCCCAAGCAGCTGAGCCACACCGATCATGGCCAAAATATCATGATTTTAAATAAAGGCAGTATCAAACTCTACATTTCCGCAACCGTGCTTCATTCGTTTCCCCTTAGTCCCGGCCCTAGAGTGAGTAAAAGAAGGAATGAATGATGAGGGGACTAGACTTCTGAAAACCAAAGCTGGAACCTAGAGATCCCCTAGCCTCTGCGCGGACTGGGTCACTTCCGGGGCGGTGCCGCGAGCGAGGCTGACTTCCGCCCGCGGGGGAGCAGCGGCAGGGGAGCGGCGGCGGCAGCGGTGCTGAAGGCCAGGCAGTGGCGCCGAGGGACGGGCGGACTCACGGGCTGACGGCCGGGAACCATGGAGTGCGGCCCCAGGACTGGGGTGCGCGGGCCGCGGCGGTGAGTGCCGAACAGGAGTGGGCGCGACGACGTGGGGCGGCCTCGGTGCCGCGTCTGGCCGTTTGGGGAGCCGGGCCCGTCCGCGAGGCCCGGGTAGCCCGGTCGGACGACCCCGACACCCCACACTCCCGGGGCGGCCACAGCGCTAGCCGGAGGGACCCCGGACCAGTGGCGAAGACCGTTGGCCAGTGTCCACGATTCCGGCCTACCCCTGTTCCCCCTCCAGCCTTCTTCCAACGTGGGGTGGGCGCTCACTCTCCTGTGACGCGGCCCCCACCTCTTTCCCCCCCTCCATTCAGCGGTCCGATGTGATGGGTTGAACGCCCACTCTCTTGGGTTGTGGCTCGCTCCTTCCGGGAGTACGCTGTCCGAGGCGCGGACTCTGCCCCTGCCCCGGAACCGGCCCCCCAGCCCAACACTCGGGCCCGCCGCCGCTGCAGCCCAGAGCCAAGCCCTGCTTCTTAAACGTCTCTCAGACGCCTCAGCCCCTTTGCTGGTTGCCCGGCCTCCGCTCCAGTTCAAGGAACACCCACAGTCCCTAACCCCGGCCCAGGACTCCTCCGGGGCTCCTTGTTTTCCCGGTGATAAAGTCCAATCTCTGCAGCGGGGCTCACGGGCGGGGCCCTTAGCCTCCGGGATCTCTCTGCCTGCCTCTTCTTCCAGTGTCGGCGCTACCCAGGACCTGCAGTTCCTGGAACGCACTGTCACCTCTGGGGTTTTGCTCATGCTCTTCCCTCTGCCTCGTCCCTGTCACCTGGCCAATTTCTCTCCACCTTTCATACTGCACCTTCTTCCAGGCAGCCTTCCCACCCTGACTGGCTGGGTGAGGTGCCGTCAGAGTCGTTTGTATTTAGGTCGTCCTAGGGCATTGCAATTGCCTTGGTTCCTTGTTGGTCTTCTTAACACCTCCAGCCCACATGGGGCCTGGCGGCGGGGTGCCTGGTATGTGCTTGTGGTTGGAATCATTGGGACTTTGGGTGGGGGGTGTGTGCCCAGTGAGTGAGGTGCCTGGATGTGCACTGCCCAGCCTGAGGCCTGGCTCTTGGGGCACACTCAGTGACACCCATAAATGATGTGCAGGAGATTCTAGCTGCTTGTGGCCTGAAAAGAGACTGCCCCCCTTCCCTGTCAAACCTCAAGGACTCTCGCTTCCCCGTTTCCTCTTTTCCCCTTGTCATTTGCCCACTAGTTCAGTCATTGTTTATTGAGCAAACACAGACAGTGGTCCTGCCTTCGTGGGGTTTTGCTTTGGTTGGAACCTGGAACCTTGAGAGCACGGTGGGTGCTGAGGTGAGGGGACCTGACCAGGTTTGGAAGCCCTCCCTGACGGCCCTGCAATAAGATGTGAATGGTGGAAAGAACAAGGGCAAGGACCATCCAATGAAATTGGGGAGGGGGTCCCCAGGAGGGGACCTGCGTGGGCTCTGGCTTATCTATGGAGAGTGAGGGGAGTGGGGTACCAGATGAGTGAGGCTGGAGAGGTTACCCCAGCTGACTGCTGACCTGGCAGGCTCTGGTGAGGAATTTGATCTCTATCCCGGAAATAGTGGGAGGTCCTGGGGCATCCTAAAAGGGAGGTGGCATGATCAGCTTTGCATTGTGAAAAGATCTCTCAGCTGCTGGGGATCGTGGGGAGACATGGCTTGGAGTAAGGGTGGGGGGCAAGGAAGGAGATGACTGGAGTCTAGGTGATGACAGGGGAGGGGAACAGGTGGCAGTTAAAGAGAGGGAGGAAGAGCCAGCAGGGAGGAGTCAAGGATCACATCCAGGTTTTTGGCTTGGTCAGTGAGGCTTGGCAACTGTGGGGTACCCCTTCATCCTCACGGTTGCCCCCTGGCTGTCGGTCTGGTCTTCCTCTCAAAAGCAGCTTTCACAGTGCCACCCAGACTTCCGACACTTCACTTTCCCCTCGCACCTGCGGACTATCACCTGTTGGGGTCTGGATCTCTTGGAGAATATGTCGGTTGACATTTGGGGACAGATATGTCTTGTTGGGAGGTACCCTGGGGGGTGTTAAACAACATCCCTGGCCTCTACCCTCAATGATGGGGGCTCTTTTCCCCAGTTTTCATAAACAAAAATGTCTCTAGACGTGGGCAAGTATTCCTGGTGAGGGCAGACTCTCCTGCCTCAGAGAACCAGTATGATAGACCTTGTCCCCTGAGGAATACTTGCACATAAAGTGTGCATCCTGCCTAAGAGTTGGGGGACTCCTGGAAGCCGTCTGTCTCCCCACATGGGCATTTGCAGCTCTCCCACTCCTCTGTGTGCCCCGAATCCGGGCGATGGCTGGATGTGGCTCTCTCTAGCCCTGACTCTCAGGTCACAGATCTGGAGGGAGCAGGTGTGTTCTGGGCCTCACACTGCTCTGACCTACTCTGAATCCGCATGTCCACGGCCCAGTGGTTTTCTAATGCTGTGGCCTCAAAACTGAATGTGCCAGGGTGCTGTGCTGGGAAAGCTGAGTGGCGTGTGTCTCCCTCCCTGGAGCTAGTCTATAGGGAAAGTGGAGTAAGTGGTCAGGTTTCCTCAAACCTCTGTTTTTACCTAGTCTCTGCTGGTAGCTCTGTATGCGATTGTATTTGCTTTAGCAATGTAGTTGTAATCAATTAAATACAGTGTTTCACAATGTGCTGCCAAAAGGAAGAACGTTTGAGCTTCTACTTTGAGCCATGTCCCCTGCCCACCACTAAACCCCTCATCTCATTTACTACCCCTATGAGGTGAGTGCTGTCTTTGTTGATGCGGGGGGCGGGGCGGGGGGAACTGAAGCCCTGGGAGGGTAAGCCCCTTGCCTGAGGTCCCAGACCCTGAAGATGGCAGAGCTGGAGGAGGAGCCCCAGCTCCCGTCACCCCTATGCTCTCAACAGCCTGTCCCCCAGGTCTGGCACCCAGCACAGGGGAGAGCCATTGTTCAGCTCTTAGTCTGAGATGTATCCTGCTTTTGTTCCCAGAGCCTTTGTTTATTGTCTTTCCTCTGCCTTAGCTCCTCTGTCTCTGGACATCACAGTCCTGCCACATGTCCTGAGGCGGGTCCAGCGAGTGTTCTTCGGTCCCTCTGGTCCTTGGCTGCTTTGTATCACCTGAGGGTGGTAGTTGGATCCTTGAAGGATATCACAGAGAAGGGCAGGGGGCAGAGTCTGGGCCAGCTTTTTGGACAGAGGCACGGGGGTGGTGGCATCAGGGTTTTCCTGGCCCCAGCGCAGGGGGAGGAGAGCTCTAGTGGGCTAGGGGTTTGCTTGCCCAGCAGAAATATCAGGCTGTGGCCCAGCTGACAGACGGGCTTAAGTGGCAAGAGTTGTTGACTGCAAGCTGAGGAAGGGTGGTAGCAGGTGGGGACAGATCAGCTTTGGGTCCCACAGAGGTCACTTGGGAGTTATGTGATCCCCTTGGAGGGCAAACTGGGCTTGCAGGTCTGTGGGGTGGAGAACAAGCAGTCTGAGCAGGAGAAGGCGGAGGGCTTTGAGGAAGGCCAAGAACCTCAGGCCGTGTAGATTGGTTCCCATCTCTGGTGGTGCCCTGGGCGATCTCACTTGTCTCTGTTCTTTGCAGGGCCTCCCTGTGCACAACCTGGAGATGTGAGGCTGCAAGGCTCCCGAGGGCTCGGCTTGGACCGCGATGGGGCTGGGCTGCTGCCTCCTAACAGGGCTGTTGTCTGGGGCAGTGGCTGGGGGTTGCCCCTCCCCGCCCATATCTTGGAGCACCCCACCCCTCCCCTGCTAAGCGAGGCCTGCCCTGGGGCCTGGTGCCCACCATGAACGGCCTGTCGGTGACTGAGCTGTGCTGCCTCTTCTGCTGCCCGCCCTGCCCTGGTCGCATTGCCGCCAAGCTCGCCTTCCTGCCTCCAGAGCCCACCTACTCACTGGTGCCCGAGCCTGAACCCAGGCCTGGTGGGGTCGGGACCACCCCCTTGGGGACCCTGCGGACCTCCACAGGCACCCCTGGGCGCTGGAAGCTCCACCTGATGGAGCGCTCTGATTTCCAGTATGGCCAGCGCGAGCTGGACACTGTTGAGGTCTTCCTGACCAAGAGCAGCCGGGGCAACCGCATTGCCTGCATGTATGTGCGCTGCGTGCCCGGAGCCAGGTTAGCTTCAAAGACTTGACTTGGACAGACCCGGAGCCTGGAAGAATGGAGGGGGACAGGATCTGGGGAATATCTCGTGCTCATCCTCAGGGTCCCTGGAGTGCCAGAGCAGGGCAAAAGCCCAGTGGGGCCTGGGGATTCTTCTTGCCAAGGGCTGGCTGACCAGAGCCTCTAAGATGGGCTTCACTTTGCCGACGGCCTCTGCCTAGATACCCGGGGCCCTTAGTGCCAGGTGTCCTACTATGTGCAACTCTGAGGGTGCTTCAGCACCCCATCTTGCAAATGAGGACCCTGAGGCTCGGGGAAGTGGCTTAAGTGGCTATGTCACAGCACCTGCTTGACAAGGAGCAGAGTCTCTTAGGGGCTTGATGCCCAATCAAGTCTCGGTACCTGAGGCCAGCTGGTGGTTCATGCTCAGTCTGACTCCCCATTAACAGGGCACCTTAGGACCTGCAAACACAGCTGTTCCCTGAGCCTGAGGGATGGGGCAGAATCTGACCTTCCAGGTGCTTCTGCCTCAGACCAGGCAGGTTTTGATTCCAGGTCTAAGTCCAAAGGGTGAGCTCTATTCCTCTGGGCCAGTCTGGTGTGGTGGGAGTGGGAAGCTGGGACCCAGTGGTGCTGGAGGAAGGGGACTCCAGGAGTCCATTGGCTGGAGACGCCGGGTTGCCTGCTGTTGGCAGGACTTGGGCAGGCTCTGCTAGCAGCAGCTTGGCAGGGTTGCCATGAGACACAAGGGCTGAAATGAGTGCCAAGGTCATTTTCTGCGGGAGAGGGAGACCCACACCACTGTGCACAGGGGTTGGTTTTATTTGCTTGTGAAGCAGGAGCAGGGGCCAGCTGTCTGGAGCAGAGGGGATAGCCCGGCCGACGGAGAAGCTGTCTCATTCTCCAGGAATGCCTTGAGCAGCAGTCTCATGTGCCTGACATCCTCTGGGGCTGTTGGAGTCTCTCCAAAATGAATGGGCTCAAGGAGAGGCAGCTGGGCTCCCCCCGTGCTCAGAATGTGACCAATGGTCCCAGTGCCCCTTTCACAGAGGGGAAGCCTGAGACTTCGCTGACTGTCCCCTGCCTGAGATCACATAGGCAGGAAGAGCTAGGCTACTTTGTGGCACAGGCAGCCTATCCCCCTTGTCAGTACTCCTGTTCCCTCCTGGGTTGGGGTGTGATAGCCCCCTCCCCCCTTGCCCTCTGACCTGTCTCCCCCCCCACATCCTTAGGTACACAGTCCTCTTCTCACATGGCAACGCGGTGGACCTGGGCCAGATGAGCAGTTTCTACATTGGCCTGGGCACTCGCATCAACTGTAACATCTTCTCCTATGACTACTCGGGCTATGGCGTCAGCTCGGGCAGGCCCTCAGAGAAGAACCTCTACGCCGACATTGATGCTGCCTGGCAGGCCCTGCGCACCCGGTGAGCTGTGTGCTGGGGACTTGGTCAACTTGGATTGTCCCCTCAAAGGGACCAGACCCTGTGAAACAGGGAGGGTTGGAAGGCACCCACCAGGGACTTGGGCCAGCCTCCCTGGAGAGGGAGGAGCCTGGGCCAAGTCCCAGTGGGTGGCCCTGCTAGAGAGGGTGCCCTCAGCAGCCTCAGTGGTCCAGAAGGTGAAGCCTGACCCATGTCCCCTCAGCATGCTAATAGGCATGCTTGGTGTGCAGGCAGGTGTGTGGGCAGTCCTCAGACCTCCCTGGACAGGGGTGGGGACAGGCTTGGGCTGCCCCAGGGGAGTGGAGGTTTCCCCAGGAGGGAGTAGTAGGCAGAGGACTTGGGCCCAGGAAGTAGAATGTGAGGGCTGTGTGAATGAACTGTGGGAGCCCCGAGGTTGAGGGAGCACATGGAGTACAGGGCAGGGCTGGGTTATACCTCATTGGGATTCTGGGGATAGGCCTATGAGGCACTTGTGGCTTCATCCTGGGGGCAATGGACGGGGTGGGGGGAGTGCTCTAGGCCTGGAGGGTTCTTTTGGGCCCTTTGGTGCCCAGCACAGCCCTGATGGCCAGTGGGTCAGTGAGCAGAAGACATACCCACATACTTGACTCAGGACCTTCACCATCCTGGTTGTCTAGGTATTGGGCAGGCCTCTCCCTCCCTAGTACTCACTGAAGCACATTCACTCAGTTTCTGAGCCAGCATTTGCAGCTTGCCACCGTATGTGCAGCACTGCTCCAGAAGGAGGCCAACCCTGGCCCTCTTAGAGGTGGCACCCAGCCCACTGCTGGGGGATGCTGCACCTCAGCCCTGCCTGATTACCTGCCAGACCCTCCCCTTCAGGGCTCAGTCAGTCTGCCTTGAGGAGATGGGGCCCATGATGTACCAGGGAGTCCCAGGGAGCAGGGCACCCTGGCACCAGGGACTTGTCTTGGATGGTATAGTATATGTACATGCCTGCCCTTGGCTGCCTCACCCCTTCCTGCTGTCCCTGCTCATGCTGGCGCTTGCTGGCAGAATCACACCCTGCTGTGGCGTGAAGGCTCTCAGCTCTGTCCGTCATGCATCTATCCCGTCACCAGCATTGACTTCCAGAATCCTGATCTCTCAGCTCTGACAGCTTAGAGGCAGCGTGAGGTGGGGGCCTAAGCACTGTCTGGGGTTGAGGAGGCCTGGGGGAGATGTGGTGCCTGTCGAGTTAATCCAGGTGTAGATGTCCAGGGGCTGCTGGGGATCCCTACTTGGAGCTGGGTGATAGGGTTGGGCTGGTGTTCAGCACGTTGGGTGGGTGGCCATGGCAACATGGGGGCAGGCTAGGGAAGAGTAGTCAGGGTGGTAGGCACGTGGCCAGGTGGCATCCCTGAGGCCTGGTATAGGCAGGGGTTAACACGGAGTGCTACGAGGACAGGGACAGGTGGGAATACCTCTGTAGACAGGGAGGTGGAGTCTGGTTTCCCAGGTGTGTTCCCCAGGTGACATACAGAACTGTTCTGGCTCCTATCCACCAGGAAGGGGGTGTACCTTTGGGGTTGAGGTCAGATGTGTTGGAGGAGAGCCTTGGAGGCCATCTGCATGGGGAGGGTGGCAAGTGGGTCCCCATGCAGTCAGGAACAGGCCTGTAGGTGGCCTGGAGCTGGAAGAGCTGGGCTGTGGGGGGACCCTATAGGCATGTGGAGAGGTGGCAGGGCAAGGGAAGAGGCTGGGGCTGAGCAGAGAAGCTGCCCAGGTCTTGGCCACTGTGTAGAGAAAGTGCCAGGAGAAGGAGTTAGCACCCACCCACCTCCCCACAGCAGTGAGTAGTCTGCTCACTATGTTGTACTAAGCACCTAGTTGGGCATAGGAGACATCAAGGGGTGAGATATGGGAACAGCTGCCTCAATTTTCTACAGTAAAGGGATGAGGGGTATGAAGAAAAACGGCACCCCTCGCCTTCAAAACCAACAGCAGGGATAGGAAAAACCCGAAGCAGAATCTGGGTGTGGTCCTGGTTAAGTGTGTAGGGTTGGGGGTTGACGGGGTGACCAGGGGGGGCAGGAGAGGCTCCAGGGCTACACTGCCCCCAGCAGTCTTTGCGGGAGGACCCTCACCAGGTGCGCTCCCCTTGCATGATCTGTTGGAGAAACTCAGCCAGGTGACCTGGGGCTGCAGTGCCTGTGGGGGAGGGCTAAGGGGGAGAGCAGCTCTCTTCACACCTGACCAGGGCCTTACCTCCCTACTAAAAGGACTACCTCTGTTGGGAGGCAGGGGAGGGTCCCAAGGACCAGCCTAAATGCCTAGAGGCTGTCCGAACAGAATGGGGAATTTAACTGCTCAAGGAGGGTGGGCTGTGGGAGGCACGTGTAGTGGTTGCTGCTGACCCTGCCCTGCTGCCAGGTACGGCATCAGTCCGGACAGCATCGTCCTGTATGGACAGAGCATCGGCACAGTGCCCACTGTGGACCTCGCCTCGCGCTACGAGTGTGCTGCGGTGGTGCTGCACTCCCCGCTCACCTCTGGCATGCGTGTCGCCTTCCCAGACACCAGGAAGACCTACTGCTTCGATGCGTTCCCCAAGTGAGAGCTGGGAGGCCCTGGGGGTGGGGCGGGGGCGGGGCCTCGGCAGGGCAGGGCAGGGCATGGAGGCCTGACCCCCCCCACCCTGCAGTATCGAGAAGGTATCCAAGATCACATCACCGGTGCTTATCATCCACGGCACGGAAGACGAGGTGATCGACTTCTCACACGGGCTGGCACTCTATGAGCGCTGCCCCAAGGCTGTGGAGCCGCTATGGGTGGAGGGCGCCGGGCACAACGACATTGAGCTTTACAGCCAGTACCTGGAGCGCCTGCGTCGGTTCATCTCCCAGGAGCTGCCTAACCAGCGCACCTAGTGGAGCTGCTGCACCCCAAGCCAAGCCGGGATAGACCTCAGCAATAAGACAGCGCCAGCCCTGGCCTCGGGGGCTGCATGTGAACCCCCGGGTGCCCCAGGCCGCCGAGGCAGCCGGTGGGCAATCGGAACTGCCCAGCCCAGGGGCTGTGGACTATGTAAAAGCGACAGAGCAACGCCCTCCTTTCCTTTGAGAAGGAAAACGTGAAAACAAATTAAAGGTTTAAAATTTTAGGGCTCTTACTGCTTTCATGGCTCTTGTGTGCTCTCTCTAGAGCTCTGTGTGTTCTCAGAGGGTGTTGGGTTTGCTTCCTAATCCTCAGGAAAGTTTAGCACAAATACAGATACCACTGTCACTCTCCCTTGTGAAGAGGGAATAGGGTCCCAGCCAGAGCACCTTGTGACTATTGGTTGCCTGGGTGTGGTGGTGGCGGGGTTGGCAGCATTCGAACCCAGGACCCTCTCTGCCTAGATTTGGTGCACCTTCTGGGAGAATGATGTGCTCTCTTCCTTTCAAAGACAACCCTGGGGGATGAGTGGCCGCAGTGGGTCTGTGCTTGTCCTGCTCTGAGGCACCCTTCAGCTCCCGTGATGGATAAGGACGTGACGCAATCGCTTTCATGGTAGATAGGGACACTTGAAATCACAAAGCTGCTTTTCGTGTCCCGCCTGTCCTGGGGGACGAGCTGCACGGAGGGCCAACACAGCTTTCCAGGGTCTTGAGGGGTCTGGCTAGGTCTTCCTTTGCAAGTGGGGAGGCTGAAGCTCCGGGGTAGGGCAGAGGGAGGTCTGAGGGCCTTACGGAGTCTCTCCCAGGAAAAGGGACCACGTGGGGCTGGGTTTCCGCAACTTGCCTCAGGGCCTTTGACCTCTGTTCGTTTGAGGTACCCTTGAAGTCCGGGTTCTCTTTGGACCTCAGATGCAGTCCATGCTCACCCCCAGATCCAGAGTGCCTCCTGCGAACTCCTGGGGCAAGTAACCTATCATCCACCCCTTGGTTGGGCGGCGGCTTAGCTTGTGTTGGGATGGGGCTGTGGCGGGGTAAATACTTGGTGGAGCCATTTGATTCCTAGCCCGAGACCTCTGGCTTTGCGCGACCCCTTTAAGGAGGGCGGGCTAGGGGGCGGTGCTTCTGCTTTGGGTTGAGACAACCGCGGGAGCTTGCGTCAAATGCGCTGTCCCGGCGGAAGTGGTGGGGCGCTCGCCCGGAAGCAGCCGACGCTGGAGGAGGCCACTGCCTCGCCGGTAAGTGGCGGCGGCTCGTACCCCGCCCTACCGGCCCCTGCCCTTTCCTCCGCTCCCAACGGTTTCCTCCCGTCCCGGCGTGCCTCGACCTCCCTAAGTGCAGAACGGGGTGCGGCAGGGTCGGGTCGCACGCAGTTCCGCCTTGCAGCAGCGCCTCTGTGGATCTGTGTTGACACCGAGCGGGATCAAGTGACGGTGGATCGCTCCCCGTCTGTCCGGCAGGGTTTGGCCTTTTGGTACTTTGCTTCGCAGAGTTTTTTGTTGCTCCTAATGGAGAACGAGGGACTTGGGTGCTCAGAGAGCTTCGAATGTCCCGTCAGGCGTATAAAAGGTACTACGGTTGCCACTGTTAGACGGGAGGTGACTCACCGGGGGTCACGCTGGAGATGCCTCTTCTACCGACCCTTCCCACTGCCATGCATCCAGGCTCGTACGAGTATCCTTGCCTCTCTGGGCAACCCAGTCTTTGAGCCTATGGAATTCCCTACCACCCGTCTCTATCACTGGGAAGTGCCCTGGCCTGGGAGTGGGCAGGGAAGCTGCTAGTGCCTTCGTCCTCCCTATCCCCACGGGCCCCTCTGGCCGGGAGTCATGTTTTATAATATGGAACGTTTAGAAGACAAACTGAATGTGGGATGTGTACTCATTAGAGCCGAGAACATCTGTGGTGCTAGCTCTGGGTTGCCCTTTTCACCCTAGGACATTTGCACAGACTAGTCTTTGAGTCTCACATAACCCTCACTAAGCCTGGTCTTTGTCTTCTACCAGCATAGCTAACTTTTCTTAACAAGTCTGACTTCTTCAATCTCTTGCTTAAGTTGCTTTCTTCCCCAAAGCAACACTTTCCCAACCTGACCCCCGTAGCCCTATGCTCCCACTGACCCCTGGCGCTGCACTTGTCACAGATGCTGTCTTTTCACTTGATCAGAATGTAGGTTTACTGAGTCAGGACTCCGCAAAACAGCAAGTTCAGAGCAACTGCTTACAACTGAACAGAAATGTTTTCAGATACACAGAATAAACAATTCAGAACATGAAAGGGTGGCAGGTGAAAACTTGGTGTCATTCCCACCCCTGCCCTCCATGGCCTCTTTCCCTCTCTCCTGGGATAGAGATAAACCAGTTTCTCATGTATCAACAGAGAAAATCTGTGCATATATATCTAATGTGTTTGTTGGAAACGTCACTCACTGTTCACGTGATCCCATTTGAGGAGTGTTTTCTATGAACGCATTTGTTTTAGTGGTTGTACCATGTTTTATTAGTACTGTGTATTCATCCTGTTTCCCGTTGGTTGAAAGTTAGGTTCTTTCCAGTATTGTAACAAACAATGCTAGATTGACTATACTTGTAGCCAAGTAGGAATATTTTTGTGGGCTGAATTCCCTGGTGCAGAGGTGCTGGGTCAAAAAGCCTTTCCATATGTCTCTAACTGGGTACATAATCTTAGCCGGTCCTACCAAATTGTCCCCCTCTCGGTGAAGGAAGGGGCTGATGTCCTCAACTGCTTGATCTTGTCGAGCTGGTAGGCATAAAATTGTGCTGCATTGTAGCTTTATTTGTGTTCCCTAGAAGTGCAGTGGATCTCAATGCTTTTGTGAGATTTATTTTTTAAAGGATTTAATTTAATTTTTTAAAAGATTTTTATTTATTTCTAGACAGAGGGGAAGGGAGGAAGAAAGAGAGGGAGAGAAACATCAGTGTGCGTCTCCTACTGGGGACCTGGCCTGCAACCCAGGCCTGTGCCCTGACTGGGGATCAACTGGTGACCCTTTAGTTCACAATCTGATGCTGGTCCATTGAGCCACACCAGCCTGGGCAGATTTATTTTTTATGTTGATCATTTCTACCATTTTGAAACTGGAAAGATCTATACTGTAAACATGTCTATATATAAAACGTGTTCGTATTTCATATTCTTTGCCTGTTTTTCCCTGTTGGGTTGTTGGTTATTCTTTTCTAGGCACACTTTCAATATTAAGGCAATTCCCATTTTCTGTTAAAAGTGTTTTCTCCCAGCCTGTCATTTGTCTTTGACTTGGATTGTGTTTTTGTCTTTAAAATTTATTTTTGCCAAGCATTTAAAGTTGTTATTAGTTATTAGTTTTTTCGTGTGTGGCTTCTGCATTTTGTGTCATGCTGAGAAATATTTTCTGTACTCCAAGATTATGTAACATTTGATATTTTCTTCTGGAAATGTAACAGTTTCTTTAAAAAAAATATAGTAATTTTGGTCTAATTCTAGAAAGTACTCCTCAGAAGGAGTGAGGTAGGAACCCAAACTGCTTTTTTTCCAAATCATTTGCCCCTCATGTTCTGAAAAAGCTGTCCTTCCTCACTTAAGTGCCCTCTTCATGGCCTGCTGAGCCGGGCCTGCCTGCGGGCGGTTCTAGGCGGTCATCCCGTTAGTCCGAGCTGCACTGACTTTGTCACCAAGGTCTGGAGGCCTGCTTCCTCTCCTCACTCCCGCACGTTTTTTCTTTCCCCACCTCGGGTGGGCATTTTTACTTCCCCCACCCTTGACTGTCTGTGTAGAAAATGGGATTGCTCAGATTTATAGATTAAGCTGAGAGAAAACTGTCATCTTATAATAAATAGTTGACACCTTGCACAACGCCCATGCAATGCTAGTTCCACAAGACACACTCTGTGATAGAAAGGATTCTGAAAATTTAAGTATGAGCAGCCCTCCTCCCCCAATATTCACAGTGTGATATTAACCTTGGTGAGCCCTGGCTGGTGTGGCTCAGCGGATTGAGCACCAGCCTGCAAACCAAAGGGTCGCCAGTCAGGGCACAGGCCTGGGTTGCAGGCCAGGTCCCCAGTTGGGGGCATGCAAGAGGCAACCACACATTGATATTTCTCTTCTTCTCTTTCTCCTTCCCTTCCATATAAATAAATAAATAAATACCTATTTTAAAAAAAGGATATTAATCTTGGTGAGGCAGTTTGCCGAGACTGCTTTGTCCACACAGGGTCCTGAGCCTTTCTCTGGAATCTGGGTTACCATGCAGTACAATGATGAGGGAAGCCAGTGGTATATCCCAGAATGCGCCCCCTTTCTCTTCCATTTGGTATGGCCCATGGGCCAGGCTGCCTGGGAGAATGGCCAACTTTCAGTTCTCCATTTTGTAAGTTTTCCTGGACACATGTGTTCATACCTGTCAGCAGCGTTCTCCTGGGGCCTAACAGATCCCTGAGCATGAACTCCTTTCCCAGGAGGCTGGCCTAAAACCTTCCCCATGGCTCCCTAAAACCTTTGGTCCTGGTCTGGCACACCTCAGACATGGGTCCTGCCGGGCCCAGATCTGAGATGAGGCCTCCAGAGGTGCCACCTCTCAGGGCCCTGAAGCACCTAGTGCAACCCCTGGGGCAGCACTTACCTAGTCTGGCTGTCAGTCAGGGTGCAGGACCAACTTAGCTGTGGGATTCATCAGATGGGGTTGCTGACCCAGCATCAGGGACCGCCTTCCTTTTATTTCACAGCTCCTGCCATGTGCCAACTTGATTTTCATGAAAACCCTGGGCTGCTGGGCTTACCATCCCCGCTGTCCCCACTTACAGGGTGGAGATCTCAGGCAAAGGTGCCCCAAAAGAAAAGCTCTGGGACTCTGCCTGGGCTCTGGTCTTGGGCTTCTATGGTGCTCATTCTTGGGCTGCAGGTGTGCCTCTGTTGGACAGTGAGCTCTGAGCTGCCACATCTCAGCGCCTGGCACTGGTGCGGCACAGACCACAGCCATGTATGTGTCCACAGCACACACAGATGGCATTCTGAGGGGACTGGGGCAGGCTCAGGTTGTTCTCTGAAGCCCAGTGTGCCTAGCAGAGCTCCCCTTGACCCATGCTGGAGGAGGAGGGCACCCTGAGAAGGGCTTTTCTCCTTCAGCAGCTCAGGTGGAGCCAGAGGAGCATGGGCCTGCGAGAGGCGGCTCAGGGGCCAGGCATATGGGTGTCCTTGAGAGCCAGACAGATATAACCCCCTCTGTGCCTCTGTGAGCCTCTACTTTCAGGGGCCTTGGGCCAGCCAAGGAGTGAGGATGAGCAGGAGCTCTGGCAAGGGAATCCCCACGTGAAAGCAAGCAAGTAAACACCAGTTTAGAGCCAGATTCTGCCCTTCTGACTTCCTGGAAAAGGGATAGGGGCCCTGGGTCTGTTCCCAGCAGCTCTGAGCAGGGGGCTAGTGCGTCCTGTGTGGTGTGCCAGCAGTAGAATAGTCACATGCCCACCTTCTGGCCAGGCCGGCCATGTGCTGGCCATGCCCATTGTCCCAGCCCAAGCTCTTGGCTGCTCCTGTAAGGGACCCCCGGACCATGGTAAGTATAAGTAGTCTCACACACGTTGGAAATAAACACAGATGCCTTAAGAGAATGCAAAGTGTGCATTAATCTCTAAAATGCTCTATCACCAAAGGCTGCCATAGTTCTGCAACACTGACTTGATGAGGGGTGGCAGGAGCAGGACCAACACCAAGTGGTCAGGGTCAAATCTGGTAATGCAGAAGGCAGAATAGGATGTATGCTCCCTGGTGTGCCCCTCTAAGGAGCTGGTCCACCACCTCCTAAACCCCCATGCCCCCTCTCGCTCCTTCATGTCCATGCCAGGCTCTTTCAGGCCCCTCCAGAGGTAACCACTGTGGACAAGCTGCAGATGAGGTGAAAACAGAATCACAGCATAGAGGCCTCCTCAGACTGGAGCTGGCTTCTCCCCGCTAAGCCTGCATCCTGGTTCTCCCAAGGCCAGTTCTCCATAACTTAGTAACTGATGTTAAGGTTACTTTCTTTTTTCTAATTGCAAGTAGTGCAACTATACGTACTTGCTTCTTCGTGAATATTTTTGGGGTACCTTTTTTGGAGTGGAATTGCTGGGTAAATGGGTACGATATTTACAGTTTTGGTAAGCTACATACAGACCAGTGAGACTGGGTGCGGTGTCTCTGATGTAAGCTATTACTATCCACATGGTAATTATTATTGACTCCCACAGTCACTCTCCAAGTTTTATAGTTTTGATTTTGGAATCATCTGGAGTTTACAGAAAAGTTTCAAAGACAGTATAGGGAGTTCCCATCTACCCTTTACCCACCACCCCTCATGTTATTGTGTTAAAAGCCAAGAAATTGACTTGTGTGCACTCCAGCCAACCGCATGCCAGACTGAATGCCAGTGTCATCAGGTTTTCCACTAACAGCCTTACCTGTTCAGGATCCAGCCCAAGCCCCCACATGGCATTTGTTAATCATATCTCCTTAGTCTCTTACAATCCAGGGCACTTCAAGGCTATCCTCGTTTTTCATGACCTTGACAGTTTAGGGGGCATTTTGCGACATGTTCCCTAATCGGACCTGGTTTCTCATGAACAGACTGGAGTTGTGGGTTTTGGGGGAGAGTACACCAATGTGTGGTGCCCTTCTGGCCACATGCCATGAGGAGCCCCTGACATGCACAGGACATCATCCTGAGGTTGACTTTGACTGCCTGGCTGAGGTGGGGTCCAGCAGGATGTCCCCACAGCAGAATGTTGTCCTGCCCTTTTCTCTAGAAGTGAGCCCCTGAATTCAGCCCACACTAAAGGGGGGATTTATTTAGAAAATCATTTTTCTTATAGAAAGGCATTAAAAAAAACAAAGGACACGTGGCCCATAACTGCACTGCCTAGATACCTGTTGGCAATTTAAAGAAAATAAAAGTATAAGATACACGGGTAAAAAAAAAAGGTTGAATGGTACAGAAAGTACTACTAAAAAAAGGTTTCATTTTTTTATAAGATGATATGGCCATTACAGCATGTCTCTATATGTGCGTACCCCCCCCCCCCCCGCCTGCCACTGGATCCTTCTGACCTGATCTATCTGCATACCTTCTCCATGGGCACATGGGCACCACGGTGCACCCCATTTTATGTAGCCTTCCCTTCACCTGCACCTGTGTGCCCTCCACCTTATCTGCCCTGGCCTTCTGAGTCCATTGGTGCTGTCAGTGAAGGGCAAAGATGATCCCTGGTCTACAGGTGAGGAAACTGAGGTCTGGAGGAAGGAGGGACTGATGCTAGGTGGGTGCCCGGCTCAGAATAATCTCGGGCCATCTTCCTTTGTATTTTCCGAGAACCCTCACTGTTGCCTGGCTCTGTGCTCGGGTAGACTGTTGCTCAGCCCTGCTGCAGCCTTGGTTTCTGCATCTGTGAAATGGGGGTGACAGTTGCTGAAGGGTTGTAGTGAGGACCCTCTACAGACCCTGCTGAGGGTCTACTGCTGGCACACCAGACACAAGGCTGAGCTGGGTCAGAGGTGGGCTTGTGGGTGGCCGGGATTTGAGGGTTATACATGTGCTGGTTGCCTAGGTGGCCCTAGAACCCCGGCATGAAGAGAAAACCCACAGGTGGAGCAGGTGCCTCTATATGGGAGCTCCTGCCTGCAGAGCAGTCGGTGTGGCCTGTAGATGCAGGCCACAGGCCTGAGACTCTGATTATCCCTGGGAGAGGTTCATATCCGAGGCCCCAAAAGAATGACTTGTCCTCGGCTATTCCACCTCCTGGGCACAGCCAGGATGGCAGCCCTGACCCTTGACTTGCCATGACTTACCCCCTTCCACCCATGGTAAGAGAGCATCTCTTCAGCCACCACCCTGTACCCCTGCTGTATCAGCTGAGGGCTCTCACACTTGAGGCCCCAAGTGGAGCTGCCTCTGGTAGGCTTCCCCCATTTCCTCGGCTTGACAGGCCTGTGCCTGCTCACCCATTTCATTGTCAGACTTCCAGCTGCCTTACCCTAGACTGAGCCCCTGTAGTTAAGTCCTTGGGGGATTCACTCTGGCCTAATAAACATAGGTGGAAGGAAAAAAAGGTCCCAGCCTCTTTCTCATCCTGCTGTTTTGCCTGCGTGCCTGGTGTGCCTGGTGGGAGGATCCAAAAGATGATGCCTGCCTCTTCTGGACTTGGAAAAACTGGGTCTTAAGGATTGAGCAGTACCTGTGGATGGGGCAACAGCTTAAGGGCTGTTGAGATGGGGGGTTGGGAGCATGCCAAGGTGATCCACCTCCTACATCTTCAAAGGAAGAGGGGGCCCAAGTCGGCAGGAAGGCTGACCACCAGTGTTCACTGAGTGAACTGGATAGTAGCTATCCAGAGTGGGCCTCAGAGCCTCTGCCAGGGGAGAGTGGGTTTGCCTGTCGCAGGAAGCCCACTGGGCTGCAATTTTTATCTGCAGTCTTAAATAAACTCTCCACATCTCTCTTCTCTCTTGGGGCTACCAGAGGGGCTGGCACAAACTGGCACCAACAAGGAAGTAGAGCAGTGGTGGGGGGGAGGAGACCTCTGGGGACAGGGGCCCAGCTGAGTCAGGTCAGCAAGAGTTGCAGGTGGAGAGGGTAAGATTAGAGCTCTGGGGTGTGGCTGGGGTCAGGGTCATGGCCCCTGTCCACAGCAAGTCAGGGCCCGCATTAGTGACTGGAACCCCGGGCAGAGAGGCCGAGCACACCCCATGGAGGCCACCCAGGTCCCCTAGAGGCCGTTTAGGCCACAGCATGGTTCCTACCACCAGTATAGGAAAGGGAGGGGGCGTGGCCGCCCACTTCCGCGGACCTCCCACTTTGGGCCAGCGGACCCGGCCATTTGCGTCCCTCGCTATTAAAGAACTTGGCCTGAACAAGGATCCCTGAACAAGGATCCCTGCCCAACGTTGGTGAGCGATGTTCTCCACCCGCGTGTACAGGCAGGGCAGGGATGCCCTGCCTCTCCAAAATACTCCGACCCCAGCCCTTTGAGATTCCGTGGGCTCCAGTTCCCAATCCTGCTATTCTCGCCCTCCCCTAACGCAGACCGGCCCTCTCCAGCCCTAACAAGGCTAGCACAAGTGACTCCCAAAAGCGACGCAAAGAGGAATGAACATAGGCTCGTTCGACCTGGCGGTGCGGGACGCCCCCTAACCCCCGGTGCCTAAGCCAGGGAGGCCCCAGAAGCCTCCGGGAGCGGCGACGGGGACTACCAAGGCGGCAAGGGAACGCAGATGCACGCAGTCAAGCAGGGCAGGCCCAGGAGGAGCAGAGGGGAAAGGGTCGCGCACGTGGCCGGGGGGCGGGGCCGGCCGTCTCCGTACCCCCACCCAGCCACGTGGGGCGTGGAGCACTCCTCCATCGCGAACGGGGGCGCGCCAAAGCCCGGGTGGAAGCGTCCGGGGAAGGGGCGGGCTCCCGCCGGCCGCGCGCCGCGCCGTGGGATGGGCGCGCCGGTGAGGGGGCGGGGAGCGCGCCGAGAAAGGAGGGGAGCGCCGGGAGGGGGTGGGGGTCGTCGGGAGAGGGAGGGTCATGCCAGGAGGGGAAGGACGCGCTCCTGGGGGAGGGTTTTACGGCAGAGAGGTGCTGAGGAGAGGACTCGGGGCAATGTGACAGGGGAAGAGAGCCGCCAGGAGGGTCAGGCTCCTGGATTGGCGCTCCGCGTGGGTAACGAGAGCTCAGGGCAGGAAGCCAGGCGTGCTTCGAGGCAGGAGTAGGCGCGCCCGGGAGGCGGCTCCTTGGGCCCGGGCCCCGCCTCCGGCGGTAGCGCGCGGCTGGCAGGGCAGTGGAGGGCGCTCCGGGCTAGGGGCGTGGCCGCGGCGCCCCGAGGGGGCGTCCTCCGGGCGGGGCGGGACGTGGCCGCCTCCGCGGGCTCCGGTGCGTCAGGGCGCGTCAGGCGGGGCGGGGCGGGACGAGCGCGGGCGGCGGCGGCGCGCGCTCGCCGCCTCCTCCTCCTCCCGCACTCGAGCAGCCGCCGCCGGCCGGACGGGCGCTGCTCCTGCCGCCTCCGCTTGGTCCGCGTTGCGCGCCCTTTTCCGGCATGTCGGCGGCGGTAGCGTGCGTGGATTACTTCGCAGCCGACGTGCTCATGGCCATCTCCTCCGGCGCCGTGGTGCACCGAGGGCGGCCGGGCCCCGAGGGCGCGGGCCCCGCCACCGGCCTGGATGTGCGCGCGCCACGCCGCGAGGCCGCCCCGCCTGGGCCCCCGGGGCCGCAGCCGCCGCCCCCCCGGGCCACCCCTGGTCCGAGTCCAGGAGCCGCCGCCGCGCCCCACCTGCTAGCTGCCAGCATCCTGGCCGACCTGCGTGGCGGCCCCGCTGCGGCCCCGGGGGTCGCCTCTTCCACCTCCTCCTCCTCGGCCGCCTCGTCCCCGTCCTCCGGCCGCGCCCCCGGTGCCGCGCCTGCCGCCTCCAAGAGCCACCGCTGTCCTTTCCCGGGCTGCGCCAAAGCGTACTACAAATCCTCTCACCTCAAATCGCACCTGCGAACGCACACAGGTGAGTCTGGGCCGCTCGGGGAAGGCCTCTCGCGCCCCCGCCCCCGCCGGGACCCCGAAACTGCGTGGCGCGTCGGGGGCGGGGAGGGGGGCGCGCCCGAGCCGTCGCCGCGCCTGCCGGGGAAGGGCGGGGCCTCGGTGGGTGGGGCGCGTGCAGGGGGCGTGGTGGCCACGCGGTCGAGCGATGTGCGGATGGCGGGCGCAGAGGCAGTGGCTGGGGCTCACTGGGCCTGCGGCCCCGCTGAGTTGGGGAGCCAGCCGGGTCTCCCAGGCAGCCCCTTTTCTTGGTGACTTCTTTCTCTTATTTTCTATTGCGCTCTGTTCTGGTTGGTGTACACCAGGACTGGAGAATCCAGCTGTGAGATTCTCATTCCTTCCCTTCCCATGCCTCAGTTTCTTAGCTGTAGAGAGGGAGGAGGAACCGCGTCGGCGTCTCCGGGATGGCCACGTGGATTCTCCCCAGAGGGTGGTCTGGTACGCGGCCAGGGTTGGGGGCTGTTGATAAAGTGGAGAGCGGGGCTGGGAGTGAGGGTTGGGGCGTGAGTCTGAGAAGGAATGAGAGGGGTATCTCATGAGGGAATCAGGTGCTCCTCTGTTTCTAGCATGTTGGTTGTTCCTCGTCCTGCAGAACTCGGAAGGGGAACAGGGTGGAGGAGTAGGGTTTGGGGACAGTGACCTCTCACAGACTGGTCGGGTGGGACGGGGCAGCTATTGGAGGCTGGAGGAATGGGGCTGCTAGTCACTCTCACTCTGCTTTCACTCCATCTTCCTCTCTGCCACTGTGGGCCCCGTCTACTGTCCGTAGGTTCCCACGCTCTGAATGCCCTCCTTGCTGCGAGTATGGGCTGGGGATGGGGTTGTGGGTCTTGGCTTTGTGGACGTGCTCCCATTGTGGGAACATGTGGACAGGGTGCAGGAAAGCAGGTTAGTCCCGGTAGTGTGTTAGCAACACATAGCAGGCAGCCCCGGGCCAATGCCCAGGCCTCAAGTGCCACACGGGTGATGGCAGCCACCTTACCCACTCCAAACTCTTCCTACCTCTCCTTCAGTTCCTGTCTCTTGTCCTCAGGGGACGGAGAGTCTGCCCACCTGTGCACTTGCAGGCCAGGACTTGGGGCAGGGTCTACATTTTCTCACAAGGAGCCACCATCTTTCTCTGTTTGTCACCGGGTAGGCCCTTGTGTTGGGAGGGACATTTGAGGGTTCATGAAGATAGACAGGTGCCTCTCTGGGCAGTGAGTTGGTGTCTAGTTCAGCGACTCATTTGGGGTGAGTTTGCCTGTCTCAACAGAGTGGTGGGGAGGGCTGAGGTGGGAGACGGGACAGAAGGGACAAAGGGTCTTACTGATCAGTGTGCCCTTCTGCCTGTCCCACCTCCCACCTGAGGTGTGTGCTCTCTGAGAGCCTTCTGGACGCCCTTCCCCCAGCCTGCTCCCCCGCAGTGCCCTGACATGATTTGGGTTTTTCCCCCAGATTCCGTCAGACCTTTGGATGGGGTGAAGCAGGTGGCCAGGCCACCTTCCACCCTGGCTCCCAAGGGACACTTCTTCAGGGTGTCCTGGGAGCCTTCAAAACCTCTGCAGGCCCTTGGACAGTGGCGGCCACCCCAAGTCCATGAGGGAGGAAGGACTTGCTGGGGCCAGTATGTCAGAATTGACTTCCCCATTTTTTAATAAAGATTTTATTTCTTTATTTTCAGAGAGAAGGGAAGGGGGGAGGAAGTAAGGGAGAAAAACATCAATGAGTGAGAGAGACATTGTCTGCCTCTCACATGCCCCCATCTGGGGACCTGGCCTGCAACCCAGGCATGTGACCAGGTATCAAACCAGCCACCTTCTGGTTCGCAGGCTGGTGCTCAGTCCACTTAGCCACACCAGCCAGGGCACTATCCCCATTTTTAATGAGATGCTGAGGCCCGGTAGGCCGAGTTGGGGTGTCGCAGGGATGGGTGCAGATGGTGGGGAGGGCTCGGTGCCATCCGTGCTGGGTCCTGTGCCCTGTGGGAGCTGTGGCTCTGGATGTCCTGTCTTGAAGCTTCCTTTGTAACCATAGCGCAAGGCAGCCAGTGGGGCGCAGCTCCTGGACACACTTGGCAGGCAGCCTCCGTTCTGTCTCCCAAGGCTTTGGACCCTTGCGTGCCTGACGACTGCTTGTTCAGTGCCCCCCCATTCCCGGCACCTCCGCACCTCCAGACCCCGCCTGGAGTCTGTGTGAGGACCTTTTGGGGTTTTTTTGCCCCTGGAGGAGGGGGCAGCTGCTGTTCAGTTCGTTTTGGGGTTGGGGAATCCATGCTCATCTTGGGTGTCCCAAGGCTAGGGACAGAGCATAACGGGAGGTGGTTGTCTGCTGAGCAGTCTGTGCCCCCAAGGGCCCTTGGGGTAGAATCCTGCCCCTGCCCTCTCCTGTCTGAGGCCTGTTCTCTCAGTAAAGGCGATGCCAGTTGCGGTCTAGCCCTGTTGTACAGATGAGCAGGATGAGGCGCTGGACTGAGTTTGATGTCCCCATTATCCCTGCTTTATTTGGTGTGGGGCGAAGAGGCCAGGAGGGGCCCTGGGGTCTTTTCACGAGGCCACCCAGCCGTACAGGATGTCAGAAGGGCTGTTCTATGGACTTCTGTGCCCTGCCTGCAGTCCCTGGCCCAGTGCAGAGCTCTTCTGCGTGGGGCGGGCAAGGACTTTGGAAGCTGTGGAGATGTTGACGCCGTTGCCGTGGATACGCAGGGAGATGGGGCGGGGGCGGGAGGAGAGGCTGGCTGTCTACTTGCTCTCTCAGCCTCCCTCATCTCCCGACGGCTCCCCTGCCTGCGCCCCCAGTGCCCGGCAAGCACGCAGTCAGCCATGTGCGCCTTGAGGGGGGGGGGGACTTGGTTCGCTGAGCCCCCACCCACTCTGTGCCAGGACCTCTCCCCAGTTGTGACAGCTGTAGATGTCCTCAGGCGGTCTCCTAGTGTCCCATGGAGCGTTGCAGGATCACTTCCAGTTGAGACCCTGTTTCACTCTAAAACCCTGTCTACTTAAGTCTGAGAAAGAGTAGCCGAGCACCTACTGTGAGCAAGGCAGCCTGGGGTCCCGGTCCTGTCCCCTGGGGCCGCGGAGCTGTGGGGGAATTGATAGAGGAAAGGGGCTTCCTGGAAGAGGAGGGCTCAGTAGAGATGGGAAGCCCAGGGGTTGGGAGGGGCAGGGAGGGGTGTGCCCCAGGAGAGGGGCAGCACCCTGGCTGCAGGGGGTGGGGGCAGGGGCCCTGGGGTGTGGGTTTGGGGGAGGTGGTGGTGTGAGGGGGCAGAACAGCCAAAGGGCTCCATTTAATCCCAAGAGCAGAGTAGGGGGAAGGTGGGGAGTCCTGGGCTTTGCAGGGGGAAATCCATTTATGGAGACGGGATTAGAGGTTGGAGAGGCAAGCCACTGTGTGGGAGGGGAGGGGCAGATCTAGAAATGGGTGGGAAGGGGAAGCCTCAGGGGACAGGAAGAGGGTAGGGCCTCAGTTTTTTAATCCAACAGCCTGAGGAGTACAGGGTGGTGGTGGTGATTATAGTTTGCTGAAGAGCCCCCAGGAGAAGAGGCAGATGGGGAAACTGAGGCCCAGAGGGCAGCAGCCACGGTCCCCAGACAGAGCTGGGAGCTCCCTTAAGGTTAGGTGGGGCTCAGGAGACCGGTGGCTTATCTGGGAGTGGGGCAGGGGACATTGCTAGGCCTTAAGGGGGCCTGGGTACCCAGGAACTTCCTCCCCACCTAGCCCCCTCCTCCACTGGGCAGGGGTACAGAGAGCAGCTGGAACTGGCTGCAGGTGCCTGTGTCCCAGCCAGGGGGTGAGAGAGGGGTGGGCCCCCCAATGTTGCAGGGGATGATAACCACCCACCACCCAGGCTCCCTGATAAAGGTGCCCAGATGGCCCAGCAATGGGCAAATGATACGGGGGTGAGAAGCTGGCTTCTGAGAGAGGGAGGGGGCTAGGTGGGCCGCCTCCCCCCAGTCATGTTTCCAGAACAACAGGTCTCTGGAACACATTCTCTGGGGGGCCTGTGGGAGTGTGCCCCCTCACCTCAGGCACCAAGAGCCCCCCTCCATGCCAAAGATGCCGTTCTGAGTAAGAAATGAGCTGAGGCAGGAGGGTCCTCCAGGAGGGAGGGGGAACAAGGGAGGGACTGCTGCAGACCATCCTTTAAAATAAATGGGTGGAGTCAGAGCTCCTACCTAGGGAGTTGGGTGAATGAGATGAGGGGCAAACCTGTAGCCACTGCCTGAGCTGAGCCTAGCCACAAGCCGGAGCTTGAGTTTTCTGGCCTGTAGACTCCTTCCAGAGATGTATGCAGTTTGCCAGGTTGGGGGGGGGGGCATCATCACACCCCAGAGATACAGAGCACAAAGATAGAAAAGCCACGAAAGGGGGGGCACCAGTAGGGAGAGACCACTCTGAGGGGTGGTGCTGAGCCTGCATGGCACCATGTTGGCTCCTGGCTTTCCCTAGTTCCTTGGGTCTCAGCCTGTCGGGGTCAAGTCCACCCACCAAATGCTCTACAGCACCCTTTCCAGCCAGGTGGCCACACCTGGGACCCTCACCGGCCCTGAGCTTCTGAGTATTTCACCTTTCTCTGCCAGTAGACTGTGAGAGGGTGGCAGGACCTGGCATCTTGCAGGTATTTGGCCATCGCTGTGGGGGCTGGAAGCCCGCCCCCCCCCCCGACCCTGTGGGAGCCGAACCACGTGAGCAGGGCTGGCTGGGGCTGCGGGTGTCCCCACACCAGTGAGCTAGCCAGTGAGCTAGCCAGTGAGCTACATGCGGCAGCTGTGTTCCCAGTGATGTGCCCGTCCTGCCCTGGCAGGCGCTGTCACAGCTCGTGCAACCTGCCTGTTGCAAAGTGGAACTGGGGGGCGGAGGGGGGAAGGTGGGGACCAGCCCCGCCACCCTGAATGGGGAAGTGAGCCAGCTACCGGCTGCAAAGGCAGCGGGATGCTCCCTCCCCCTTCTGCCCTCCCGCCTGTGCCTGGCAAGATGACGACACAACTGCCTGTCCCTTGGAGGGGTGTCACTGCCCCAGTAACTGGAGTCCCCTTCCACACATAGCTCTTCTGAATAGTCACGGTTGAGGTGAGGTTGGGACCCCTTCTGGGACTCTTTCAAGCCTCCGATTCTGGACAGGATGTCCCCGCTGCAACCCTTCCCCCATCTGCTGCTAACCTTGCCTTCTGGATTGTTTAGGGGAGGCATGGGGCGTGAAGGGAACAGCCCCAGGGATTTGGGGCTGTCTGTGGTCTTGGGGACAGTTTCTGTCCCCCCAGCAGCACAGTTGTGGCCTGTGACTCCCCAGGGAAGGTGGCACCATACTCTTTCTTAGACATCTGGGCTCACACCCTTCTAGGGACAGTCTGACAGGTACCCCAGAAGAAACCTTCTGGGGGGGGGATCTGTTTGGTTTCTGATCTTCTGTCCTGCCACAGGTGTCCATGTGTGGCCAGAAGGAAGGGATGGGGGAGGGGAGGCTTCAGTCCAGCTCTTGTCTGGGCCAGGGTGATCGCTGAGTCCCTGTGGAGTCCACTGGTGCCCCCACCCCAGCCTTTCTTCCCAGGGCAGGCCCGGGCTACCCTGAGAATCCTGGCCCTGCTCTCCCCGTAGCTGGAGGTCTGTCTTGTGGTCCCTCCTGCTGTCTCCTGGTTACCTCTGTATCGCTCACATGGTTTCTCCTTTGGGGGTCTTATGTGACCCCTGGCTGAGGATCCCTTTCTGTCTGTCTCCCCAATCACCTGCCCCCACTGGTGGAAGGGTTCCAGAGTGGGCTTTTCAGTGTATTTAACCCATGAGGTGACACTCTGAGGAGCCTGTTGCCCCCTTGACCCAGTCCAGCTGTCTCATTTCCTACGCGGGGCCCCATCCAGTGTCACGAGGGGTGTCACACATCTGAGTGAGTGCACCACCTCGTGTCCCCGTTCTATCAACAAATGCTTCAAAACCTCTGGGCGTCTGGCGGAACAACACCCTGGTATTCTGGGGTCCTGGATACCCGGTGCAGATTATAGGGCGGAAGCTCCAGGTGACCAGCCCCTTGGTCTGCGGTGTGGTGGCGGTCCGGGCTGGACACAGTCAGGGTGGTGGGGCAGAGACCCCAGACGGGGTGGGGGGTCGGGCTAGGAAGGCGGTCAGCCCGGGCAGGATGGGCGAGGCCGGCCAGGGCTGTGGGTGTGGTCTGCAGAGGAAGTTGCAGGGTGCCTACCGCTAGCCTCTGTGCCCCGCCCCTTCCCAGTGGGGCTGGGCTACCTGTGGGGATGCTGTGTCTGAATATGCAGGTACGTTGGTGGCCCAGGTGGCTCTTCATATGTCTGTGTGCCCATGGAGGTGCCATGAGGGTCAGTGGAGGGGTCGAGCATGGAAAACTGCCTAGATTGTGCTCCCCACTCTGCACCCTGGGTGGTCATTTCCAAAAGGAGGGGTTTTAACTTTAACTGGGGACCCTAACACCTCAGAGGCCAGGGAAATGCCCCAAAGGAGGGGTGAAAAGGAGTGGTGGGGGGGAGGGTAGGATGGCTGGACAGGTTTGCATGAGGAGAATCCCCTCCAGAAACCCAGCTTGCATCTGAGCCTGTACATGTGTGACAAATACACAAGGAGACCCTCATCACCATGGTGCCATCCTGGGGGGCACAGTGTGGGGGTGGGGATGGTAGAGCCCAGCCTCGGTAGGTTCTACTTTTAACCAAGGGAAAGTGCTCACAGCTGTGTAATTACTACAAGGTCCCAGGAAATCAAGGGCGAGAATGTTCATTAGGGATTTGTGAAATGAGCAGGGGTCCTTTTTTTTTTTTTTTTTTAGCATTTACACGTTTTAAATTCACACCCAGAATGCAGCCTCTAGACCTAGGGGCGGGGGCGAGAGCATTGGCCAGGATGCTTTGGGATCTGATGTGAAGGCCCCTCTCCCTGTCCCCTCACCCCACCCCACTGACCACTGTCTCCGTGTCCCTTGCCTCCTCCCTCCAGGTGAGCGCCCCTTCGCCTGTGACTGGCCAGGCTGTGACAAGAAGTTCGCACGCTCCGACGAGCTGGCCCGCCACCACCGGACGCACACGGGGGAAAAGCGCTTCCCCTGTCCGCTCTGCTCCAAGCGCTTCACCCGCAGTGACCACCTCACCAAGCACGCGCGCCGCCACCCAGGCTTCCGCCCGGAGCTGCTCCGGCGTCCAGGCGCCCGCAGCACCTCGCCCAGCGACTCTCTGCCCTGCAGCCTGGCCGGCAGCCCCGCGCCCAGCCCCGCCCCCAGCCCCGCCCCTGCCGGCCTGTAGGGCCTGTCCAGCCCACCCGGAGCTCTCCCCACCCAGAACACCAGCAACGCGCCTGTTATCCAGGCCCCCTTCCAGTGTCCCCTCAAGGGCCCTAAGATGCCTCTGATCCCCTCAAGAAAGCAAGGTGGGGGCCTGAGACTGGACTGGGGGCAGCTGGACCTTGGAGATGGCTCCCCGGGATGGGTGGCTGGGGCCCACGTCTGTAAATAGCCATGACCTGTAACTCTTCCCATCTGCTCAACTAGGACCCTAGGTGGGTGGCTGGCAGGTGCTCTCCTTTCCCCTTCACCGCCTCCCTGGTTTGGGGGTGTGTGGGGTGGGCCAGGAAAGGTGCCCCCTGCCCAGTGTTCAGAATCAGCTGCAGGCCCTCCCTCCAGGTTGGGAAGAAGTGTGCAAAGAGCCATAGAGGAACCAGGCGTGACAGAGGGCCCACCTGTCCCTCCCTGCCCGCCTGGGGCCCCTCACCCCACAGAAAGCCATTGGAGTTGTTCAGGGAAATGGGGTGCGGCCTGGCCGTCCCCTACTCGGGTATTCGATCTCAGGTGTCCACAGGTTCAGCCCTCCTGCCCACAGGAGGGGCCCCCCCGGCTCCCCAGCCCTGAGAGGCAGGGGACAGGGGGCCGGTCTGGGTTTCGCTTCTGAGATGGGGGAGGGCAGGAGAGGAACAGGGTTCTTCCAAAGAGCAGTTTGCCTCACTTTGGGGGGCAGATAAGAGGGATAGAGTGAATGCTGGCTTATTTATTTTCTTGTCTCTGCTGGCTGGGGGCTGTCCTGTGCCCCGGGTGGGTGTGTGAATGTGTGAGTAAGACAGTTCTTCGGGGAAGCTGCTGTCACAGCTGCTCCCTGCTCCTGCAGGAGCAGGACCCCCGACTTTGGCCTTCTGAAGCATCGTGTGACAATCAGTCCCTCCTCTTCCTCTCCTCCCCTGCAGGTGGAGGCGGGAGCCCTGGCTCAGTTCTGCCTCTGTTGCGTGCCCATGGACTGCAAGGCCTGGGCCGGTGGTCAAGGTCCTGACCACAAGGACAGGAGGCAGGAGGACCAGCCCCAGACTCCCTGGGAATAGGACTCTCTGGGAATAGCTCATTTTGTTTGTTTGTTTGTTTTTTACTGGGTAGAGTATTTTTTCAGGCGCCCTTCTCGATCTGGCCTGAGGGTGGTCTGCTGTCCTTGGGGTAGGGTGTGAGGGGAGGGTCCTTGTGATCTGAACTTAAGGTAGAGAGGGGTGGATGCCATGTCCTCTGGTAGAGTTGGCTGGATTTCATTCTGGACAGAGGCGCTGAGGACCCCACCCCACTGGAGTGGGGAGATACCCAAGCTCTCTGCCCTCTGACCCTAAAAGGGCTTGTCCCCCCCACCATTGGCTGCAGGAGGTTGGTGGCATCTGCATTTGTTCCAAAGCCTCCTTTTGTCCCGACTAGGGGCTGGGGGTTTGGATGGCACTGTTGTGAACCCAAACCCAGCCTGGCAGGATCCAGGGATGGGTGCCTGGGGTCCTGGGTGGGAGGGGGGTGGGTAAGTCCTTTTGGGGCTGAGTCTATCTTCAGGTCTGGCCTAAGGGTAGATCCTTGCAAGGCTGGTCCATCTACCCTTAATCCTTCCTCTCCCGGAGTTGGTGAAATGCCTTAGCCTGTGAGAGCAGTGGGGCATGGGCCCTGTTAACCTTTGTGTCTGTGTGGATGTCCCCTCAGTTATCCTCGGCCTGGCAGGTGCCTGTCCACAGGACTGTGGATCCCAGGGGCCTGGAGAGACCCACGCCCCCCTCCTTCAAGGGGCCAGTGGTAGCTGTGGCCTTTCAAGGTTGGGGGCAGGGGAGGGAGAATAGCGTCCCTAGGGACTCGTGCTTTCTTGGGTGGCGCCCCTCTCCCCTTCCCTGCCCAACTTCCTCCTTGTATTTAATTAAACAAGCCCTTTTTTAAACCCAACTAAGTGCTTGTGTGGTTTTTCCCACTGCCAGCCCCCACCAGCTGGTGGGCTCTGTCTCCCTCACCAGTGTGGTCCCAAGACTACCAGCCTTCTGTAGAAACCGAGGCAGAGGGCTGAATTCAGAGTGAATTCAGAGATGTGGTGGGGGTCTTGGCAAGTCCACAGTGGCTGGGACTCAAAATAACGCCCTGCAGGAGCATATGCTGCCGTCCAGTGTCACCCATGCCTTGCTCAGCTGTGATGACCAGCCCCCCTTCCTGCCCCGTTACCAGCTTACCAGGTATGGTGTGTTGGGGGAGCCCAAGCCCCTCTGGCCATTTGTGGGAGCCCCCCATTTTGTGCCCCAACAGGCTCTTATAGGCTACTGTATGTTCCCAATTGGGGAGGCAGCTAGTTGGGGGGAGGGGCCCCTTAAGGATGGAGGGTTAGGGAGCATTGAGAAGCTGGTTCAAGCTTTGAATTGCCTTTCTAGAAAAATGGCATCTAGATTCTAGTGGTCTCCGAAGCTATGAAAGCTGGTGGGGCTGCTGGTAAGCCAGTGCAGACCCTGTAGGGTCCTTTCCTGCTCTCAGGAAGCCCATCGCCCCACCATCTGGTGGTCGCCTGCTCCTGCCCAACTTCCATCAGGGTCCTGTCCCTGTGGCTGTCAAAAGCTGCTCCCATCCTGCGCACGGGCTCTCACCTTTACTTGAGGACGGCCTCACTCTCACCCACTCGCTCCTGCTCCACCCATGTTCTGTTTCTGTAGGATTCTGCTCCGCAAGACCAGAGACATCACTCCCTGGACCCCTGTTCCCCTCTGGTGGGCTTTCCTGTTGGCTTGGCAGCAGAGTTCCTGGAATGTGGGGTCCAGGTGCGCAGCCTCTTCCTCAGTCTCTCCTGGACACACTCCCACCTGCCCCAGAAACAGCTCGATGTCCCCTCCTGCCTCCTGGACGCTCCTTTGGCATACGGACCTCTGACTTTTCCCTCAGTTTAGGTCCCCCTGTGTGTAGATGGCGTCCTGAATCCATCGCTAGCCCAGACCTCCCCTTGAGCCCCAGGACCCAGTGTTTCCACCCCATCACCAGGCTGCTCTTTGGCATTGCCCCTTTAGTCACTGGCAGCTGTGTCTTTCCAGGTGTGCAGGCCAGAGTCCTTGGGGTTACCCTTGATCGTGACTGTCTCACACATCCAGTCCATCTGAAAATCCCCATGAAGCTGTACCTTCAAAACCTGGCCGCAGCCCCCATCATTGTCCACGTAGAGCAGCTTAGTCCCCTCCATCCTGGTCCCCAGCTCCCACTCTCACCCCTACAGTTGTCCTCCCCATGGCATCCACCAGAGGACTAATGTGAGCACGTGAATCAGGTCCTGCCCTTGCCCTCCAGACAGTTCACTCAGCAACCAATATAAGGTGCCTGTGTGCACCTGAGTCAGGTCCTGTCACACTGCCCACAGCTCCCTCTCCAGCGTTCTCACCTCCTCCTGGATAAAAGTCCTAAGTTCTTGAGGCCCACAAGACCTTGCAGCACCTCTCCCCCTCCCCCTGCTATTCCGTCCCTGCCATCACCTCCCTCTTTTCCCCCTGTTCACTGTGCTTTAGCCACACAGGCCTCCACACTGTTCCTCCAACATGCCAGGAACAGATCTGCCCCAGGGTCTTGGCATGGGCTGTGCCTTCCACCTGGAATACTCATTCCCTAGATGTCTGCTTGGCTACTCTTTTTCAGAACTCAAATCCCACTTTCCCCATAGGACTGTGTGGATAACTCCTTTTCCCAGTCCTACTTTATTCTAATCCCCCCACCCCAGAACTTCCTGCTATATTATGCTATCTCATTTACTTATTTCTTAATTTCCTATTGTCTGTCTCCCCATCTGGAATGTCACCTCCATCAAGGTGGTGATATTGCTTTGTTTACTGATGTTTCTAGCTTGGAATAGATACTCGATAAATATTTGTGGAAGGAATGGCCAAGGCCAGTGAGCATGAATGAAGCACTTAAGTAGTGTGAGCTCAGGAATAACCTCATTAGTTCTCCCCAAGTTCTAAACATGGGCAACAAATTTACAGCATTTTAAAAACTAGTACTGAAACAAAATGGCACTCAATTAAATATACCTACATATGTGTTCATAGCAGCACAATTCACAGTAGACAAAAGGTGGAAACAACCCAAATATGTGTCATCTGATGAATGGATAAACAAAATATGGCTCAGCATAGCATCTAGGCCAGCTGACAGCAGGTGTTCAGTGTTTGGTGGACAAATGAGTAAATGAGAACAGGACTCCTCCTGTGTATCTGGGGATCTGACTGGTGACACGAGTCCAGGTGGGAGAAATTAAGCACTGACTGAGAGCCAACTGTGTATCAGGGTGGAGGTTAAGTTTTAGCTTGGATGGAGTTAACTCAGGCATTAGTGTTGCTGGGTTCAGGTAGAGGGCTCATTTTGTCCAGCAGAGGGCGCCCTAGGGGAACATGCTAATAGAAGCAAATTAAACGCAAATAGGCTATAGCTGGGCCCTGAAGGTTTTTTTTTTTTTTTTTTTTTGGTCAGGCGCGCCGTGGACAGCTCAGACACCGCAGGGGCCTTGGGCTCAAGATGGCGCTGCTGCCGCTGCGGAAGGATGGGCGGCGGCGCCGGCGAGCCTCCCGAAGGCCTCAGGCAGGACAGTCTGCACACTCCACTCCATCTCGCGCAGCTGCCTGTTCCGGCCCATGGACTTGCGACCCGCCTCGATCTGGCGAGATCAGGAGTTTCTAGTCGGGCGCGCTGTGGACAGCCGTTCTCCGGGGCCTTGCGGCGGCGTCCCGGGGGCCTCTCGGGGCCTCGGAGCAAGATGGCGGCGTCGGGGTCTGTGAAGCGCGGGCGGCGGCGACCGCGGTGCCCGTGAGGGACCGGGAGCCTGGGCGGCTCCCGGCCGGGGTCTCGCCGCGGGACGGACCATGCTACGCTCCACAGGCTTCTTCCGGGCCATCGACTGCCCCTATTGGTCTGGGGCGCCCGGGGGTCCTTGCCGGCGGCCCTACTGCCACTTCCGGCACCGCGGGGCCCGGGGTCCGGGCGCGCCTGGCGGCGGCGGAGCGGCGTCCCCCGCAGCAGGTAATGCCCGCCCGCTCGCCCGCCCCGGGCTAGTCTCCCCGGCCCAGGCCTGGACTCCACCGTCGACTCTTCCCCGACTCTCGTTCTCGGCCCAGCCCCTCCCCACACTGTTGAGGGCAACATTCCTCCAGCCGGGACCCGGACATTCCTGCAGCCGGGACCCGGACTACCCACGGTAGCCCGTGTTTGTTTTCGCTCTACTTTTCTCGCTGCACCTTACTTATCACCTACAGTGTTTCACGCCGAGTCTCAGATTCACTTGACAGGAACGGGAGGGGAGTAGGCTTCCAAGGAATGCCTTGCTTTGGGTTGAAGAGAGAACGTTAATGGATTTGCTTCTCTTTATACATCATGATGGTGATTATCAATGTCACGGCAGTTTGGTGACAGCTGCGAGGGATCTGGCAGGGATTCTTGGAGGAGGTTTGAGATTTGAGCTGAGACGTTAGGATCTTCTGGCCATAGGTTGTTTCTTTTCTTGCTGAGGTCGCTTTACTTTTTCAAGCATCACCTCCATGTCCCTCCCTGGAAGCTGCATCCAGGTGTGGCTCCAGGCCCCCAGGGAACCAGGGCCACCAGGCTTCTGGGATTGAAGCTTGAGGCCTCCCAGGAGGAGCCTTCACTACTGCTGTGATTGGGTGGTTCTATTGTTTTGATTTTTTTGTAAAAAAGGGAGTAAAGGTGTTCTGGGTTGACAAAACAGTCCTCTGTAAATGTCACCAGTGCAGAGTTCACTTCTAGCATTAGGTGTATTACCAGTACAAGGAACCTGGGTTTCTGTTTGTGGTTCAGCCCCCACACAAGCCCCTCCATTCAAATCAGTTTTTTTTTTTTTTTCAGGACTCAGAGTAATGTTTATTTAAAAGACATTAGAGAGGACCAAAATGCCAAAAGAAAAATGTTTTGCATGAGTCCTTGATCTGCCAGCTTGCTCTCCTTCCTCCTAGTCTTAAAAACAACAGGCTTTGTCTTTTCACAAAAGTTGTAATTCTGCCACATTGACTAAGTAGGATTCTCTTTTCCAAGGCCCCACAGTCCCTAGTGAGGCAAGAGGCCATCCCTGGTCTGTGGTTCCCACACAGGGCGGCCCCTCCAGGTGCCTGGAAACTAAAAACCTGCCCCTCATCCAGATCCAGGCTTGGGTATTTTAGCATCCTTTGCTTAACATCGATGAGTAGAGCAGTGAGTCTCTGGGTCCAGGCCTTGACAGGTGGCCCATGGCCTGGCCTCAGGCTGGTGGGGAGTGGGTGGTGAGTGGGCGGGATGCACGGAGGGGCTAGGGAAGGTGGTCGCATTAAGAGAGGCATGGATGTGTCCTGCAGAGTGTGCATTTTACCTGTGCTGCAGTTGCTCACATGAATGAACCTGCGCCTCCCCAGGAGACACTGGGCAGTGTCTGGGCACATCTGTGGTTGTCACCAATGGCAGTGCTGCTGGCGTTGAGTGGGTAGAGGCCAGGGATGCTCCCCAACGCCCTACAGTGCCCCGGATGACCCCTTTCCCTACACACACAGATTTACCAGGCCCAGTGTCAGTGGTACCAATGTGATCAGTGTCCCAGCACTGGCCTGTTGTGTATTTGGGGATGGGATGGGTGAGTTCCCCAAGGCCTATGGGGATGACAGACCCTGCAAACACTACCTCCCTTAGTTCCTCAGGCCCAGAGGCTGGAGGCACAGCAGCCCCAAAATCCTGGGTGGGGACCCTAGCTGGGTCCCTCAGTTGGTTGCAGCATTGTCCCAATATGCCAAGGTTGCAGGTTTGATCCCCAGTCAGGGCACATACAAAAATCAACCAATGAATGCATAAATAAGTGCAACAGCAGATCACTGTTTCTCCTTTTCTCCATCTCTTAAAACAAACAAACAAAAAGAACCCTAGATGGGGTTCTTTTTTTCCCCAGGGGCTCCAATAGAAGAGGTGGGGTGCCCTTTGCATTTTCAGCCCCTGTGATGGAGTGGAGCCCCAAGTTAAGGCATTTTACTTTACCTTTCTATTGTGTAAAGAGCCATCCCAGGAGGGGGCCAACCTGGCCTCCCACTGGTCTGTGTTATTTGCCTCAGTTATCTCTTCTGCAAACTAGGTCTCAACAAAGCAGCAGTGCTGCCTCCGCTCCTCAGTCTGATGCCGTTGAGCTGCAGAAACCCTTCCCATCCTCCTCCACTCCCACCCCGCACCCCCAGAATCCTCTCTACAAAAGAATTTCCAGCACATAGTTTGTGAGCTGAGTAGTGGGTGCCTAGGAGTTGGGTTTGTCATTCTTTGAGCTGCACACGTGCAACAGGTGGAGTCTGGCTGGTGTGGTCTGGTTCAGGACAGAGTGGGACATAGAAGGAAATGAAAAGTGCAGAGGGAGGGGCTGGTCTGGGCCAGTCCTGGCAGACTCAGACTGAGATTCACAGAGTTGTCTCCTGGCCACCATCATCCTTCCCGATGGCCAGGTCCTCATGAGTCCTGGCAGTGGTCAGCCTGTGCTGTTTGAGGGAGCAGGGACATGTGCTGGCAGTTTGGGAGCAGTCAGTTCTGTGGCTTCCTCTGGGCACTGGGTTTTCTGGAGGGGGCTATGTGGAATGCCTGTTGGCAGAGATAAGTGGGTGGCAGGCAGGATTGAAGGCCGAGAAGCATTCATGGGGGAGCTGCCCTCCTGCTTGCTGCTTTAGTTGGCTGGAGGAGAACAGGATGGGAAGCTGATGGGGGACCCCATAATCTGGATGCTCTGAGGGGTGGGAGTTGACCATTTCACTAACTGTGGCCTTGGCCTGGAACCGCACATGCAGGTACGCCCAGGCCTTCATGTCATCTGTACAAT
The DNA here is from genome assembly GCA_004024845.1 of Tonatia bakeri. Classification (NCBI taxonomy): domain Eukaryota; kingdom Metazoa; phylum Chordata; class Mammalia; order Chiroptera; family Phyllostomidae; genus Tonatia; species Tonatia bakeri. Next base: position 98,487 of record PVIA01000240.1, on the reverse strand, counting down.
CAGGAGCTGGCGCAGGGGCCCTCCAAAAGGGCTCTTCCAGGTCTGTGTGAATTCAGTACATATCTGTGGACCAGGCAGGAGGGCTCTGGATTCCTATCCAGAATCACAGATACGGGCCGGGGTCCAGAGAGAGAGCAGTTGGCACGTGGGGTTGTAGGGAAGTCAGGGGAGTGTTTTCATGCATGTGGTTACTGATCTGGGCTTTGAAGGATGAGTAGGAGTTTTACCTTGTATTGGAAGCAGGTTGGGAGGATTCTGGTCAGGGAGACAGTGCATTGAAAGGCCTGGGCTGCTCTCGTGCTCTGTGGTTTGGAAAGGCATAGGAGGGGGAAGGGGAGGCTGTCCCCCAGCATCACTGCCACCCCCAGCAGTCCTGGCAGGAGTCCCTGTTGTCACACTGCCTTGTAACTTGTCCATTTCTAGCACAGGCCCTGGGAGAGCCCCTGCAGTATAACCAGTCTGTGCCAAAGATGGGAGATTGGGGGACTCAGAGCCAGTTAACTTTGCTCTGTGGCTGCTGGGAGCTGTCTGTCCTGGACTCTTCCTGATCACCACAAAAGCTTGTGTCCTTGGGAGTGGACGTGCTCCAGGCATTGAGGTGCCCATGACTCTTAGTATTTCATTCACTCGCTCATCTTTCACTCATTCATCCCACAGACCTTTGCAGACATTCGTACTGGTCAGCTTGGGTGCAGAGAGGAGCCGGGGGCCAGTGTGTTGCGCTGCTAGACAGAGGAGGCAGGGCCTGGGAGGAGGCCGGGAGGGAATGTTCAGGGGGCACTGGGGTACATTCACCCCAGGCTCGTCCTGGTGATGCTTGTCCCTGAGTGTCCTAGAGGCCAGATCCATCCCCACATACCTGACAGTCACGTATCACAGTCACTTGTATGGAGAGACCAATGTCCCCTCCTCTGGGAGTGCGGCCCAGAGGGCCCTCACAGAGCAGGGGTGTGGGCACTGTTTTAGGAGTCAGCCCTCCATCATCCCCTCCCCAGCACCTGCCTGCAGAGTGGAATAATAAAAGCCAGTGTGCTCATGTGTAATCCCTGTGTGTGGACTCTTTCTTAGGGGATGTAGCTGGCTTGCCCCTCGCCTTGGTCCCACGTCCTGGGACTGCCTGTGGGAGTGCAGCCCTTCGTCTGCCCTGGCTGGGGTGCGCCTTCACCTGACTTCACTTGGAACATCTGAAGGTGTTTGGAGTTGCTAGGTCTCTGTGCTGGGTGCAGGGTGCTCCCGGGAGCCTGCGTGGTGGAAGAGGTGACCCCAGAGTCACCCACTGGAAAGAAAACCCACATGTTTGGTGAGTTGGAGATACACTGGGGCCAGGAAGAGTGGGAGTGCTCTATGTTGAAGCTTTTTTATTGGGCCCACTGAAGTGACTTGTTCCCTCGTGGACTGTGAGGACAGACAGGTGCGAAGGAGAGAAGGCTGCCTTTCACCCCACCCCCAGGGTGCCTGTCCTTACCCTTGCAGCCCACCCTTCTGGTTCTTTCCCTCAGTTTTTGTGCTGTCCTGCATATTTCTGCAGATTTTGAAGCATAGCCTGTTGTGGTTACGATCCAGGCTGCTCGGCCTCAGGCAGTGGGTGTTTTGAGGGCAGACTGCCCCAGGATCAGGATTTGGGAGCAGGGTGGTCTGACAGCCAGTGTAATTACTGATGCCAGGGTGGCTCTGAGGGCACAGAGAGAATGGGCTTGTTGGTAGCCCCAGGTCTGACTGGGAATCCTCTTTCCTTCCCCTGGAGCTGGCTGTGTGGTGCCTCCTGTGCTGAGGCCCTGACCTTACACTGTTTGCAAGGTGAGGCTAGAACTGAGGAAAAGCTCTGGGGGGCACTAGGGGAGGCTGTTGGGATCTGAGCCTCAAACCAGTATCCCAGGTCCTCCAGCATCATCACCAGCCCCAGAGACAGGTGTGGACCCTGCCAGGCGTTGAGGAGGACTCTAGACCTGCTTCTTTAGGTGCAGCTGGCGTCAGCAGGGGCATGTCTCAAATGTCCCCCATGTACACCTGGGAACACATTCCTGGTGGCCTACATGTTCACTCCCCAAGTGTTTGGGCTGCCCTGGGCAGTGTGGGGCACTCTTTTGGTTCAGAGTAAGTGAGTGGCCAGGTGCCTTCATTGCTAGGCTTCAGGCTCCTGGCCTGTCCAGTGCGGCATTCCAATATTCAGGAGTAGGGGTGGGGGAGGCCCCCAAGAGCAGAGATGCCAGGCCTGGGGGGAATGAGTGGTGGCCAGACCTGGGGGGTTACTCTGTCTTCTATTGAGGGTGCTGTCTGCCAAATCCTGCTTCCCGGAAAAGTCCCAAGTATGGAGCCCTCTGACCCTGAGCCCTCAGCCTCAGCCCCCACACTTGTTCCACCACTACAGCCTTAAGGAATGTCCTTGGTCTCCTGGCTCCACCTCAAGGCCACTGCCACCCAGGATGGGTCCTTGACTAGTCTTAATGTCCCTGCTTATCTCCTGTGCAGCAAGGATTGTGTCTCTTCCTGGTGTCCTGCGTGATCAGGCTGTGCCTGCCACCTGGGTTGTGGGAGTCCCTGCTGAGGTCTTATCTGGTGTGAGCTGGGGGATCCCTGTGCAGTCCTGCACTTACCTCCATTCCTTGGGCAGCACTCTGGAGAAAAGGGGCGGGGGACAGTCAGGCCTTTAAAAGGCAGAGACTGGGGTCATCTCCTAGTGGGGTCTTTACACTCAATGTCTTGTCATTGACTCCACGTGTAGCAGTTAGAGAAGGGTGCCTGTGGTTTCTGGAACAGAGGATGTGGTGGAGCCGTGGGATCAGGAAGGAACAGAGGTTGGGGCGGCCAGAATGGGGAAGAGTTGTTTTTGTTTGTTTTTAATTTTATTTTAGAGAGAAGGGAAGAGAGGGAGAAAGAGAAGGAGAGAGACCTATCTGTTGGTTGCATCTCAGTACACACCCCAACTGGGGATTGAACCCACAACCCAGGCATGTGCCCCGACCCGGAATCGAACCATTGACCCTTCAGTATACAGGACGACGCCCAGTCAACTGAGCCACACCAGCCAGGACTGGGGAAGGGTTTTTTTTGCAGAGTAAAGGTCTGGACAGGTTAGAGGTGGCTGGCAGGACGGGGAATGCCTGTACCTGTCTTGTTTGTGGGTCAGCCTGTTGGGGTTTGGTGGTGATCTCCCAGCTCATGCCCTGGCCTGTGCGGGTTTCCCATCCAATGCCCCATGGCCCCAGCAGCTGGGGGAAGAGGCCTGGTCTCTGCTGTGCTAGACCTGCCTCAGAAGCTGATGACCAAAGTCTCTGAGCGGGGTCGAGGTCACTGGGGAAGCTGCTGTGTCCTTCAGCCAGGCCAGGTCCTGGTGGGTGTGCGGTGCTGGGTACACAGAGCCAAGCACGAATGACCAGGGAAAGGTGATCTGTGGGGCCTGGAAGAGGCCTTTCCATATCTTTCCCCCTCCCTGATCTGGTGAGGGGCCTTCCCATGGGACATCCCTCAAATGACCACCAGGCAGGCCCTTCACCTCATGGGTGTCCCTGGAGCTGGGCAGCAGCAGACTCCTCCCCAACCCTGGAGTGGGGGCGGGAACCAGGTCTGCGAGTGTGACTTCCCAAAAAGTGTAACAGCCTCACCCAGGCCTTTGAGGGGCTCTTCCAGCCATCTCAAGACTACTTCGTTTTCCAAAAAACAGCCCAAATCTTGTTTATTAGAAGTGTGCTTTCTGGTGTGAACCCTCAAAGGAGCACTGTTCTCTTCCATCCAAATTAATCCTCAATAATTGAAGGACTCCTTCCAGGATGCCTGTGGTCCTTCCTGATCTCAAGGGTCACCTGTGAAGTTGCCTTCTGACTGCCCCCAGTGCATCCAGCAGCTTGCAGACATTTTCTTGGGAGCTTCTCCAGTTCTGACAGGTGCCCTAAAGGACCTGGTCCTCCGAGGCAGGTGCAACAGGGAGCGAGATGTATCTTCTGTGTTTGTGTCCCTTCCCCCAACCCTCAGCTAACCTTGGGGTGGCTCAGGGGCTGAGCTTTGGGCCTCAGAGCTACAGCAAAACTCCTGACAACTGTGTGCTGGCAGCTCCCGGACCTGTCTAGAGCCCCTCAGGCTGATGACATAGCCTTATGGTACCAATGGGGAAACAGGTCCCAGAGAGGGCAGGATCAGGACCTTGGCATAGGCCTTCCTTAAGCAGTTTCCTTTGCCCTTTGGTGCAGCAGGTGGGGCAAGGAGGCAGCTCTCATCTGGGACTGAAAACACCCCACCCACCTTGGCAGAGCTCCTGGGTGTTCCAGTGAAGGGCTAGAGCCCAGCCAGGAGCAGTGTCCCTTCAGAGTGAATGGCTTGGACCCCCAAGTGCACTGTCCTTCTCACCTGATAAGCTAGTTCATGGTCTGCCTGAAAACTGGAGGTGGTGGACCAGGTGTAATGGCCGTTAGGAAGGATGTCAGTACAGGCTTTCATTGAGAAAGCCAGAGCTGCCTCTGGGCCATCAGGGCAGCGAGGCCAGGTACCCTTAGGAACTTTGCAGGGCCCCCACTCTCTTGCCTCCCAGGGCACAGTGCCTCCTCCACCTGGCTTCCAAAACACAGGGAAAACCCTTTTGGTTCAAATCTAAAGTGGCTGAAAATCCTCAAGCTCTGCACTCTGACCTCCTGACCTTGGAGAAGGGCTGAGGCCTTCATGCTGATTTGCCTTTGGCCCTTCGTGGGCATGGGTCCTGACCCTCATCCATTGGTCCCACCAACCTGTCCTGGGGGAGGGCCTTCCCACTAGGTGGGCCCTCACTCCCATTCCCCACAAGGAGGGTAGAGTGTGGCCAGGCCATCTTAACCGAAGAAGGGAGTTAGGGAGTAAGGTGGACTGGGCTGGACTGGAGACTCCCCCCACTGCAGAGATGAGCGCAATCCAACAGATCCCTCTGTGGACATGCCCAGAAAATGACCCCAGCTTGTGGCTGGTGGCCTTGGCCTGGGCTCCTCCACTCTGCTGGCAGTTAGGACTTGGGGGAGGGAGGGGGCATTGGTTCCTAATGTTCATGCAGGTGGGTGCTGAGCTGGGGTGGTCTGCCATTGGTGCATAGAGACTCATTCTGGGTCAGGGTGGGCTGGGAGGGTGACCCCAACCCTGCTGCTGGGGCCTTTAGCTTTCTCTCAGAATGGTCCCTTCACCTTGTCCCTCACTGGGGGCACAGGGACTGTGAGCCTTGATCCAGGGTCCTCATACCCGCACATCCTCAGCTGTAATGTAGGGGGCATGAAGTAGCTGCTCCCACTGTGAACTGCCCAAAAGGAAAGCCCCTGGTGTTGGTTTTGGCGCTGGCACCCAGCCTTGTGTCGTTCTCCCTCCTGTCTCCTGCTCCAGCCCTGGCACGTCCTCTGTGGTCTGAGGCATAGATTCATGCTTCTTTTCTCCTTTCCAAGTATGGTTTCAAAAATAGGATCCAAGTTAAAAGCCTGACTGCATGTCTACAATGAACCTCTCCCTCCCTCTTCCCTTTCCTGAAGGCAGCCCAGACCCAGCCGCTGTGCCCTGCAAAGCTTGTCACCTGTGGGCAGCCAACCAAGGGGGCTTCTCCCTAAATGAGGTTGCATGAGTTTCCTGGGGCTGCTGTGGCAAGTCACCACGCCCTGGGGAACAGTCCTGGAGGCCAGATTTCGACGCTCAGCCTTACAGGTTAAGTCCAGGTGTGGGCAGGGCTGGCTCTTGGAGGCTCTGGGAGAGCCAGCTGTCATTCCCGACCCCAGGGCAGGAACCCCATTGGCCTTTTCTTTGGAGATGTTGCAGAGTTACACCGATAGAAGTTCTAGTGATGAACACTTGGAGCTCAGGAATTTTTGTGGTAGATTGATATATTTGAATATGTACATTACTCCTTTCTCGAAACATCATCCTTTGAAGATGTCTGCACCTCTGTCCATAAGTGAGTCCTTGAGGTTTGTGCCAACACTGGTGGCACTGGGGCTGTGCTGACCTCTAGCATGTGCTTTTCCCTATTTTACATCCATGGAATCACCCCATAGATTGCCTTCTGTCTCTTGTTTTCTGTTAAGAAGTGTCCTTTGCCCACAGTGCTACTTAGTGGTGGACACTTCAGTGGTTTCCATTTTCTTGGTTGTGCAGACAGCTCGGCAGACTTTCCTGCAGGTGGAGGTGTGGAGCAGAGCCCTGCACACCTCAGACCGTGCTGCGTGGGCTGTGTCTGCTCCCCTTCCGCCCTCGGACCTGAACTGCAGAGCTCTGAACACACTCCCCTTCCACCCGTTGAGCATCTCTGTGCCCTTCGACCTGCCTGGGTATCAGGCCTCCTGTGGCATCTTCCCAACTCCCCAAAACAGGAATCAGTGTGGCATGGCCTTGGTGTAGGTGGCATGCCCAGCGGGAATCCTGCCACCATCTCATCCTGGCATTTGGGTCTTAATGGTCTTATCTGTCACATGTCTACCCCTTCCAGTTGTCCCAGGGGCCACACCAGTCTCTTGACCTTGTGGCTGTCTCTGGGGCCAGCATTCTAAACCCCTTACCCCACTTATCAGCCTCTGTAGATCTTTGCATGGAGGGGCCCTTTGGAATCCTGCTGTGCAGGCCAAGCCTGGGCGGGGATCTGTTCCTGCTAGGTTCTGGAAGGCCAGTTCTCTGGGTCAAGGCAGATTGCTGGCACACATGGCTGCTAGTTCACAGGCCTGCTCACCTCTGTTTCCTCCCTCTTACCGTTCCAGGGCTTTGTTATGACCCGTACAACCCTGAGCTGCCCAAGCTCCCGGCACAGAGGGAGAATGGTGTCCTGGGCAGAGGGGATGAGCCCCACTCAGACATCCTGGAGCTGGAGCTGGTCAACCAGGCCATTGAGGCCGTGCGCTCTGAGGTGGAGATAGAACAGCGGCGGTACCAGGAGCTCTTGGAGACAGCCCGTGAACATGTCTCTCCCGAGGTCCCTGCCCTGGCGCCCCATGGCCCTACCACCAGCCTGGATGAGGACACCTTTCCACTGTCCTTTGATTATAACCCTGGTGGCCGAGGCCTGTTAAGCCCCAATGCCAGCTACCAACCCACTCCCCTTGGCACCCCTGCTGAGCTGGGCAGCAAATACTTGCTGGCCTCTTTGGACCCAGCTCAGGGCCATGGTGGAGGGGGCAGTAGTGCCTTGGAGTACATCCCCAAGGCCATGAGCCAGCCTCGGCGGTATAGCCGCCCAGTCTCTAGCAGCAAGTACGTGGTAGATGATTCTAAGCCATCCACTGACCTAGAGTATGACCCACTGTCCAATTTCTCTGCTCGGCTGCTCAGCAGGGCCAGCTCCAAGGATGACCGGGCGCCCAAGCGGCCCCGGGGCTCCCGTGGCAGCAGTGAGCCCTACACACCCGCACTGAAGAAGCCCTGTGACCCCTTCAGTGGCTGTGATGCCAGGTTCTCTGACTCAGATGATGATGCTGCCACAGCTCTGGGGGACAGGCCTGCCACTACCAGCCCTCTGAGGGCCCAGGCAGGAGCTGAGGGCAAGGGCCCCAGCAAGCCAGGCTCCAGGGAGGGCCAGGAGCCTGAGGAGGGCGGCCTTCGGGAGACCAAGGAGATGGCGGTGCAGTACGATGTGGGGGACCTCGGGCAGCCTCCCAAAGGCCTCGATGGGGCATGTCCAGCCAAGTCCAGTTCCCCTCCAGCCACGACCTCACAAGAGTGCAGTGGCCCCAAGAAGGGAAGGCTCAAGAAGAAGAAAAGTGGGGTGCTGCCAGCCCCTGGGCCCACGGACGGTATCCGGAAAACAGACAGGGGTAAGGATGGAGAGCACAAGAGGCCAGCTGTGAAGCCACATGCAAACAAGAGGAGCTCACAGGCCGGTAGTGTCCAGCGCAGGGCAGAGCGGCCCCAAGGGACCAAGAAAAAGCCATCTCTGGCAACCTCAGTGGCCAGCTCAGGAAAAGGTGTGAACAACCAGCTGCGGCCGCAGCCTAGCCCCAGCCCCACTCGTGGAGCTGCCCCCCAGCTGCCGGACAAGATGGGTGGAAAGTCCCCACCTGGGAAGCTGGTAGAGCGGAAGGCCCACTCACTGGATGAGGGCACCTCCCAGACCGCCCCCAAGCTGCAGAGGCGAACCCTGAGCCACGCAGACCTCTTTGGGGATGAGAGTGAGGATGAGGACCCAGGGCCCATGGCACCTGGACCATATCCCCCAGCCCTCCCCGGCCTCAGCTCCAGCTCGGACTCCGACTCGGACTCTAGCCTGGGCCTCTCAGCCACGCGGGGTCCACACAAGCGCCTCAAGGCCTCCCTGCACCCCTCACCTTGTCGGGCTGCTGCCACCGCCTCCTCTTCCTCTTCCTCCTCCTCCTCTTCCTCCTCTGGGGCAGGCACAGATGTGGACTACTCTGCCCTGGAGAAGGAGGTCGACTTCGACTCTGACCCCATGGAGGAGTGCTTGCGCATTTTCAATGAATCCACCTGTGTCAAGACGGAGGACAGGGGCCGGTTGGCCCGGCAGGTGAGAGTCTGGGCTGGGGTCAGGAAGGCTGCTGGGCTCTCTGTCCCCAGCGTCTCCCTGTGACTGGAGTCTCAGTGCCAAGATGGAGCTAGTCTCCTAACTCGTCCAAAATTCAACAATCCTTGGTGGCTGCTTGCTGCCCTCCTGCACCCTGTCCAGAAAGAGAATACTGGCTTATGGCCCATTGGCGGGCTTCTGGCCTACCTGATGGGGCCCCTGTGGCAGCTTCCAAGAGTGTCAGGCAATGGGGTATTGAGTATCCTCAACCCCCACCCCCTCTTCAGAGTTCCTCTCCCAGTTCCCTAACCCCTCTCCTTTCAGTCCTCCTCCAGCCCCTCTACCTTCTTCCACTACCTTCTCCCTCCTTCCCTCTACCTCTTGTCTCCCTCTTCCCTGGCCCCTTCTCTCCCCTCTTCTCTCTTCCCTCCCCCTTCCTTCCCCTCTCCTTTCCCCTCCTCTGGCCTTTCTCCCAAACCTTTGCAGCCCCCCCCACCCCCCCACCCATGTCCCCATATTAGCCACCAGAGGGCGCTTGCTTTAAACAGCAGGACACAACAGTCCCTGCACAGAAACCTCAGGAACCTGTATTCTCTGTGGGGTCTCAGAGTCTGACCCTGGGCTCCTGGTTAGTACCGTTCCGTTCACAGCCCTTTGAGGCGTTGCCATCTGATTTCATTCCCTTGGTTCCCACATTCCCACCTGGGCAAGGTGGGCAAGGCAGATGGGCAGGTGGGGAGATGAGGGGGGGCCGCCAGAGGCAGTTTGTCCATGAAGGGCTGGGCACATCTGCAGCACTCTTCCCCAGCACGGCATGGAAAGTGGGTTCAGGCCTGGGGCCAGTGCCCAGGGTCCTTGGCTGGGGGGCACTGATTCTGTTTCCTTACCTGTAAAGTAGGGCTGGGAGTGCCTCTGGGGCTGGAGGTGAGGACCCACATGTGATATGGAGCCTCCCTTCCCACCCTACTCCCACCCTTGACTTCCAGGCTGTATAGGTGTGGGTGGTGAGGCCAGGGGAGGGAGCCTTACTGAGGGATGGTCGTGTGTTCCAGCCTCCCAAAGAAGAGAAGGTGGAGAACAAGGAGCAGTTGGGTCTGACCACTCTGTTCCCTGGACAAAAGAGGAGGATCTCTCATCTCTCCAAGCAAGGCAAGGAGGTAAGGGTTTGCTTTGGGGTGGAGGCTGGCGGGAGGGAAAGGATCTCCTGTTTGCAGAACAAGGTTGATGGGTTCCTTTGTCATATGTGGTCCGGAGCTCCCTGTGTCCTGGCCGAGAAAAGTACCTGGGGCCCCCATCCGGTCTGAGTTGTGTTCCATGCTTGGTGGGGGGGGGGTGTCCCAGAGCAGGGAGAGTGTGATGAAGGTGAGCCCTCCCCCAGGGTCACGCTGCCCGGCCTCTGCCCTGCTCTGAGCTGCACTATGTGATCTTGGGCAAGTGGCCAGATGTCTCTGAGCCTTGGATTCCTCCTCTGTGGCCAGAGGATGGGCCCCACGCTTTGAACTCGGAGCTCCCTCCTGTTGATTCAGTCCTGAGGGAGGCCTGGGACTCTGGAAGCCAGTCCAGAGAAGATTAGATCAAATGGGGTTGGGTCAGCATGCCAGTCGAATCAGGGGCAGGGATTTCTGCCCGCCCCATGCCTATATCAGGGCTGAAGGCACAGCCCGGGCTCTTAGATGCCAGAGGCCAGGGGAGCAGGGCCATGCTGGCACCTGGGACAATGTGAGCTTGAGGGCCATAGTGCTGAGCTGGTTCCCACCAGGGTATCTGCAAGCTCTGCAGGTAGAGCTGGGTACATCCTGCCCAGCCTCAACCCTGGAGCCCCTGCTTCCCTACCGGTGGCTCTACCATCAGCCTGTTGCCCCTGGCGGCCTGCTCTGTGTGCTGTACCCCCCATACAGCTGGGTCCTGGAATTTCTCATCATTCAGCCAGAGCCCGTGAGGAGAGGCCCGCCACCCCCCACCCGGCTTCCTACTGCCCAGGAGGTGTGCTACCGGCGAGCTCAGCTGGCACAGAGGGAGTCAGCCAGCTGGCTCCAGGCTGCTCAGCGGCCACCCGAGAAGCCATCTTCCATTCACATTGCAGTTCCTGGAGAGAAGAGGAGGATTGCCCACGTCCCCAACCCCTGCCTGGCTATAGGTGAGTCCCGGGGAGGTCTTGGGAGGTGAGGCACCCAGTGTACCTGCAGTGGTAACCTTGAGCAAGGCCTGGCCTCAGTGTGCTTGTCTGTAAAATGGCAGTGTCTCCCCGACTGTCAGCAGGAGGCTAAGGCAGGACTGGCATGGTGCTCTGGGCCTCTCCTGGCCTTGGTGTTGGCAGTGGGGGCTGGCTGTGGAGAATCTGAGGGTGTCTGTCTGCAAGACCCAAGCCTTTTCAGCTCTGGCCTCCCGCCTCCCTCCAAGGCCCGGACCTAGAGGTCACCTTGTGGCCCTCCCGTTCTGTCCCTGCCTGGTCTTTGTGTCCCTGCCTGGTCTTTGTGTCCCTGCCTCCCCCGGGTTCCCAGAGTATTGGAGGCTGGTGGCCTGGCAGGGATTGGTCTCTGTGTAGGCACTGGGCTCCAGATGGTGGTGCTGGGAAGGGGGGCCGGTCTGGGGCTGTAACCCAGGGTCCCAGGCCCTAATTGAACTGAACCAGCTGATCTGGCAAAGGGCTAGGGCATGTATTTGCTGCTCATCTGGCTCTGAGGGTCACTTTTCCCAACCGGGCATTGTCTGAAAGTGGAGCTGCACACTCAGTGGGAGTGTCTGTACTTGGTGGTAGCTGGAGCTGAGGAAACGTGCCAGGCCAGACCCCTGGAGTCACCTGGGAACCTCTTCAGATGCAGGCTCGGCCTCCTCAGCCCAAAGGTCTGGCCCACTCTGGGATGTCCTTGCTGCTGGTTTAAAGACCCCTTTGAGTAGCCAGCTGAGTGGGTGGTCAGGTTCCACCTGGTGGTCCCGTAGGTACAGGTGTCCACAGCCCTCCCCTGGTTTTCCTTGGTGTGTCCAGACCCTGATCCCTCTCTCCCCAGGGTGCTAGGGTTAGAACAGTGACAGGCATGGTTGTGGGTTTAGCTCAAAGAAGGGAGATTGCACCCTGAAACGTGTAAAGTTTCATAAATCTGCGCCTTTTGCATTCAGCCATCCACAGTCCCTGCTGCTACAGCTGGCATTCCCGGCTTTCCTGAGCCTAGACGGCTCTCCTGGAGTTTTGGGAGACCCGCCCAGTGCTGCAAGCTTGTACTGCATCTGCCCGAGTCTAAAATCTGAAAAGTACATAGACCTCTCTTCCTTCCTGTGGGGCCTGCAAGGCCAACCCTGGCATGGGATTCCCAGGAGCCAGGGACCTGGGCCCTCCACTCCACACCTTGGTCTCCTCATCTGCTCCTGTCCCTCCATTAGGGCTGAGCCCAGGCTCAGAGCTGGTCAGAGGTCCCCTGTGCACACACACTGGGAGATGCACCTTCCCTGGCCCCACTGCCCCACCTGGAGCCCTTGGAAACAGCCCTAACCCTAACCCTCCTTCCTGGGGGTGGGAGACTGGTTTGTGACCTCACCAAAGAGGGTGGAGAACACAGAGGCAGTGCGGGCTGGCCGGCTGGGTCACAATGACCAGGCCGAGGCATCCCAGACCCTCTGGTCCTCAGTCCAGGAACCAGGACCTTTCCTCCCTCAGATGTCAATGCTTCGGAGTCAGGGGCCGGAACATGTGGCAGAGGCTTCCCATGCCCCCAGCCACTTGCCGGACCACCCTGCTGGCTTTCGCAGCTCCATTTTTGTGTCCCCTCTCTCAATGGACTTGACCAAAAGCAGATAGAGCCTAATGTCCTTCCACAGCCTGTGTTCCCACCCCTCACCCTCCACCCTGTGCTCTGAGATGCACATCCTGCTGATGCTGAACGACCGCAGCTGCCTAGTGCTCTGCAGCTCAGTGATGGGTGCACTGTCTTCCTGCACTCACATCCCTTGTCCCCCGCCGACCCCCACAGGTGCCAAGAGGACCCTTGCAGCCAGCAGCAGCCAGCCTCCCAATGGCCTTGAGCTGGGCAGCCAGCCCCTGAAGACGCGCACGCTGTCAGGCATGGCTTCCAAGACCACCAGCACCATCACCCCCAAGCGCGTGGCACACAGCCCATCTTTACAGGTATGGCCCCTTCCTGTGGGAGACAGGGCATCCCACTCGTGACGTGCCCAGCATCACAGGCTTGCTTTTCCCTCTTCTTGTTCCTCTGTTTTCTCTTAGGTTCATTGCCTTTCACTTTTTAGCCTACTTTTGGTTCACAGAAACATTGAGCAGAGAGAGAGGGCAGAGTACCATGAGCCCTTCCCTCTTGTCAACACTGGAATAGTCATCTCTTGGCACCAGCCAGCCTGTGATGACCCTCGGGGTCACTAAGACCCAGTTTCCAGCAGGCTTCCCCCTGTGTAGATGGGATTCCAAGAAGTGTGTCAGAGGACCAAGCAGAGCATGCCACCCTCCACTGTTTCTGTGTCCCTCCAGAGTTTAAAGAAGCCCGTTATTCCAAAAGAGTTTGGAGGCAAAGTCCCCACCGTCATCCGTCAACGATATCTCAACCTGTTTATTGAGGAATGTCTCAAGTTCTGCTCCTCCAACCAGGAGGCCATAGAGAAGGTGGGTGACCCTGGGAAGTGGTGGCCAGCGTCCGGGGGCTGCAGGGCCAAGACCTGGGCAGAGGGCCTAGGCCCACCTGTCGGGATGTCCAGGAGTGAGCGGCATCTCATCCCTAGGCGCTAAACGAGGAGAAGGTGGCCTACGACCGCAGCCCCAGCAAGAACATCTACCTGAATGTAGCTGTGAACACCCTCAAGAAGCTGCGGGGCCTGGTCCCCAGCACTGTGCCTGGTCTCAGCAGTAAGTCGGGCAGGGTGGGGGCAGCCTGGGTGTTGCATCTAGAGGATTCAGCCCCGCACCTCCCGCAGAGAGTGGCTGGGACCCTTCTGGCAGCCTTTCTGCCGCTCTGAGTGGTAAGATTCTCAGACAAAAGGCCCCTGGCTGTCAGGCTCTGTCTAAGCTGGCATTGGCCCCATGCCCTCAGAACAGCCTCTTCTTGCTTTTAACCACCGTCCTCCTCTGAGAACCTCCTTCTCTGAGAGCTGGGTCTCTCCAGCAAGGGGCCGCCAGCCTGCTAATGGGGCTGCCTCTTCAAAGCGTGCCCTGCCTGCTCTATGCATTAACCTGGGAAGACGTTTATGGTGCCTCTCGAGGGCGCATTAAGCCATCAGCAGGCGCTTCCCTGTTCTGTTCGTGGCTGGGCCCCCTCCATCCACTTCTCCTGGATGAGGTGGCTATTATATCTCATGTTAAATTCTTTCCCTGCAAGGGTGAAAATCCCGCCCAGGGGAGATGAGGGAGAACAGGGGCTTCCAGGCAGCCCAAGGCCTGCTGGTCCTGAGTTAATGTGGGGGTGGGGCAACTGGCTGAGGGTCACATGAGGTTGGGCCTCCCCTGACTCTGGGTGATATCCAGGCTGTCCTGGAAACAAGGGCACCGAGGAAGTGGGGGAGTGCTTGGGAGGGATGGGGGATGCTCAGCCTTGTTTCGCCTTCTCCTGCTTCCAGAAACCAGTGGCCGGAGGGTTGTGTCCCATGAGGTGGTGCTGGGGGGCAAGTTGGCCGCCAAGACCAGCTTCTCACTCAGCCGCCCAAACAGCCCCCGTGTGGAGGATCTGAAAGGTGAGCCTAGCTCCTCCAGGGCCCAGGGCCCAGGGCCTGTCCCCCACCCCTGCCCCACCCTTCCAACCACTGCCTGCCCCTCAGCTTGGCCACCCTGAATCTCACCGTGGGGCTGATGGCCTGTTCTGGTCATCTGCAGGGGCTGCCCTGTATGACCGCCTCAAGGAGTACCTGCTCACTGAGGACCAGCTCAAGGAGAACGGCTACCCCTTCCCACACCCCAAGAGGCCAGGGGGCGCTGTCATCTTCACCACCGAGGAGAAGCCACCCAAAGACTGTGAGTTGCCTCTTGCCCCTGCGCTCCTTTTAGGGTGCACAGGGGAGGCCGGCCAGGTGCAGGAACCAGCAGGTGCAGACACAGAGAGGCTCAGGCCGCGGGGGTCTGCCTGACTCCTCACCTGTCCTCCTGTCTGCACCCCCAGCCTCCTGCCGGGTCTGCTGCCGCTGTGGCGCCGAGTACCTCGTGTCCCCTTCCGGCCGGTGTGTGCGTGAGGAAGAGTGTTACTACCACTGGGGGCGGCTCCGCCGAAACCGAGGTGAGGCCTGGGCCTGCCCCCGTCTCTGACCCTCCCCAACGCCTTTTTAATTTTCTTTCCCTTAGCTGGTACTTTTTGACAAAAAGTAATGTGAAAATCTTCTGTTACAACATTTAGACAGATAAAGGAAGGCCTCCTCACAACCCCGTCACCCCCACTTGCCCTTCTTTAGTACGTAAGCGCTTGTGAGAAATACGTGGGTGTTTGGGAACAATGAGTTTGTCCTGTCCTGCAACTGTTAGTTTCGCTTAGTGGCTAATGTGGCCAGGTTCTCACCCACGGGAACGCACTGGTCTCCTGGAGTGCTGGTGGCTGCCTGCAGACCCACCCCTGGGGCAGGCCCCAAGGGGACCCATGCCTGCACATGTCCTTGCTGATAGTGTGGGGGAGGGGCCATGCAGGGTCAGCCCCCTATCCCAAGTCCTCTGTCCCCTGTAGGGCCTGGTGTCCCCCAGGAAGAGGGCTAGAATCCCTGGCCTCACAGGGGCCACCCTTCAACCCAGGGTTGGGGCCCCCTCTCCTGGGAAGCCCCTGCCAGCCCAGGCAAAGTGGATGTCAGCAACTACCTGCAGGAGATGAGAACACTGCCACTGACCCCTGTCTCCCTTGCAGCGGCAGGTGGCTGGGAGACTCAGTACATGTGCTGCTCAGCTGCCATTGGCTCCACTGGCTGCCAGGTCGCTAAGGTAGGTCTCCTGGGCCCTGTCAATGCCTCCTCATCCTGGGAATATCCTACTCTGTCCTGATAGGAGCAGGTTACCCTCAGCTGGCCTCTCCTGTCCCTTGGTTTATCTGCTTTGGAAAGGGGAGTTTAGTCTGGTCCCGTGAACTTGGCCTTGTTAGCTTTTCCTGAGGTCCCCTCTGCACCCTCTGAGCCTCCCACACTCATTTTCCTCCCCCTCCCCATTGTCAGCAACATGTGCAGGATGGCCGCAAGGAAAACCTGGAAGGGTTCATGAAGACCTTTGATAAAGAGCTTCCAGAAGATGCTCACCCTGGCATCTATGCCCTTGACTGTGAAATGGTGAGTCACCTGGCCGACACTTGCGGGGGACTCACAGCCCTCGTGAGCTGCAGGGCTCTTCTTGCTCCATGGGGTTGTCCCAGCTCCTCCCCCGGAAGCTTTAGGCCAGTGTGGGATTTAGGATAACAAGAGCGGATGAAGAGCTGTGAACAGCAGTTGGACCTGCCTCCCTGTGGGTCACACCGTGTCTGTAGCTCTGAGGCTCCTTGCCAGCCTCTGCTCAGAAAGGACTTTCCTCGTCACCAAGTAGACGCTCTCACCTCATCCCCAGCACACACCACACCCCCTGGGCACAGCCATGCTTACTCGTGTCCCCTCTGCACTCGGATGCTGTGCAGGCTTCATGTGCACATTGTGGGCTCTGGGAGAGGGCACCTGGTGTGTGCCTGCTCTGACCCCTAGGCTCCTAGGCCTCTGCCGCGGAGCTCTGGAATTGGGGCAGCCTCCTCATGAGCACTGGGCTAGGGGGTGTGGTCAATGGTGCCCAGGGAGGGGGGCAGGCTGTGGGGTGTGTCTGAGCTGCATCCTTCTGGCCTGCAGTCCTACACCACATATGGCCTGGAGCTGACACGCGTCACGGTGGTGGACACTGACATGCAGGTGGTTTACGACACCTTCGTCAAGCCGGACAATGAGATTGTTGACTACAACACAAGGTGCGGCCTGACCCTGAGGGACCTGGGATCCCAGGGTAGGAAACCCATGGTCCACTGGTGTCCAGTCCCCCTGACCCTGACCCAGTTCATGGGTTGGGGACCTTTGGTGTCCTCCCAGCTACCCTAAGTTCCCTGCCCTGCCTGCACCAGGTTTTCTGGGGTGACTGAGGCCGACCTTGCTGACACAAACATCTCACTCCGGGACGTCCAGGCTGTCCTCCTGAGCATGTTCAATTCCAATACCATCCTTATTGGACACAGCCTAGAGAGTGACCTGCTGGCCTTGAAGGTATTCTGGCCTCCCAGGCTGCATCCTCAGAGGGCGAGTGGGGCTGTGGGTCAGTGACCAGGCACACTGCTCTGGAATTCTCCCAAGCCCTGGCCGCCTTTGAGGGCTTCCTGGGGTATTGGACCCTATCCGGACTGGCTGGCTGTTTCCACAGGTCATCCACAGCACTGTGGTGGACACATCTGTGCTCTTCCCACACCGCCTGGGCCTCCCCTACAAGCGCTCCCTGCGGAATCTCATGGCTGACTACCTCAGACAGATCATCCAGGACAATGGTGAATGATGGGGCGAGCTGGGGGCAGGGTTGGGGCTTGGCAGAGGCAGGGTGGGGCCCCAGGGCTGGCTCACCCTGACCCTCTGCGCACTCCACAGTGGATGGGCACAGCTCCAGTGAGGACGCCAGTGCCTGCATGCATCTGGTGATCTGGAAGATTCGAGAAGACGCCAAGACCAAGCGGTGACCGCCGCCTGCCCACCTGCCCTCCCGCTTCCTGCCTCCTGCTGCCCTGGCCCGTCCTCTAGCCCCAGGCTTCTTCCAAAACAGTGCAATAAATCTTGAGAGCTAACCCTGTCCATGTCACCAAGACATGGGAATGGAGAGCACGGGAGGAGCCAAATGGCACTCAAGATCCAGCTCAAGACATACGTGGAGCCCCAGCCCACGTGGCCCCGTGCGCCCTCCCTGCCTCTGCCCCAGACTGCTATCATTTGGAAACTGCTGCTGCTGACCTCGGAGGCTGGGACCACCTGCCTGGCACACCAGCCAGGCCCTGCTTTTGTCCCCAGCAGTGACCTTTGTAGGCTGACCACCTGCTCCTCCCCCCTCACCTGCCAGTATCCAGTGGGCTGGGTGGGCTTGTCACAGGTTTGTTTGACAGGGGTTGTCTTTTTTTTATTTTGTATTGTTATTTTTAATTTAAACCTGATGACTTGCATAGTTCCCCCTCCCCCCCCACACACACCTGGAGGAGCAAGACCCTGGTGCTGCCTTCCCTCCTGGGGGGGATGGGGGTTGGGGGGTGGGAGCAGTCAGCTGGTGCCTCCACAGCCACCAGGACCTGAGAATCCAGCCTGGCCTGGGCCCGGTTGGGTGAGAACTGGCCTCCCCCAGCCGTCCCCCCAAGTCCTTGACCTCTAGGAACCAGGCCAGCCCCTCCTCCAGCCCCCAGGGCCTGGCCCTCCAGATGTCCCCAGGGCCCTGGTGTGTGGACCCTCCCATTGGAGCCCCACCCTCACCCAGGAGCTGTCGGCCCACAGCCCCTCCCAGTGCCCCAACCCCTTTTCCCTCTCCCCCAGGCAGGGACAGAATAAATGTTTGTATGGATTTTAGATGTAACGGGGTCCAGTAGTGTTCTTGGTGCCAGGTGTGGCTCCACATACTCTGTGGAGGTCATTGTCCCCATGCCAGTACTTGCCCCAGTGACAGGGGCAGGAAAGCCAGCTCTGGTTCCCAGGCTGCCTCCCGAGCCCTGCATCCTGCTCCCTGCTCTGGGCATGCAGTGTTCCCTGCAGACCGAGGGCCCTGGGCAGTGTGGATGGTCAGGGCCTGTTACTCCTCCAGTCCCTTGGTGGGGGCCGGCATCCACGTTCTGTGAGAGGCTGAATATCTGAGAAGCCACCACAGAAAGGGCAAGGCGGCCATGGTCTGCTGTGCACCATTTGCCAATCCCTAGACGTGTGTGTGCCTGGCTCCCTGAATTCACCCTGTTTATGTGTTGTTTTGGCTCTTGGGGTGTGTTAGGGCCAGGGCTGTTCAGGATTTTTTTTTCTTTTTAAGCATATTTGCCCTGACTGTGGGTTGAACTCTCAATCTAGGTATGTGCCCTGCCTGGGAATCAGACCCCCAACCTTTTGGAGTATGGGACGACACTACAACTGAGCCACACTGGCCAGGGCAAGATTAAACTTTCAAGTTATTCAAATGAGGCTGAAAATAGGGGACTGGAGATGCTGGGGGTCCTCGGGTCCTGATGTGGGAGCACAAAGGCTCTGGGAGGAAGGCTGCCGTGAGGAGGCCTGCCACCGTCACTCTGGCTTTTGCTAGAGGCCAAGAGGGCAGGATCCTGGGTTGAGGACATGGCAGCCCCTCACCTAGGGGTTTCCTGGACCGTGGCTGCTTTGGATTTCTTCTCCAGGTCCTGAAGGCTCTGGAGGGGGACAGCATTTGGTCCAGTCAGGCCTCTGCCACTGTCACATCCCTCTGGGACCATTCTTGTAACCAGCAGACGTTGACCCTCCTCTTCTGTAAATAAGAGTTTTCTAAGTAGGTGGTGCCAGTGGCTTCACAGAAACCTGTTTCCATGTGGTATCTGTACCCCTCAGCACAAGTGAGGGGAAGCTGGGAGAGGAGCTCCCCAGTTTAGGAGGTATGCAGGCTTACAGCTTGCCAAACCTGCTGGCTCTTGGAGGCCAAAACCCATTTCTCACTGGTCTGGAAGCTCCGCTGCCCACTGTTGCTATCCCAGGGAGGAAGTCAGGTCCCCTGACCCCTCATCAGACCTGCACCCAGCAAGATCTCTCCTAAAGCCTCTTCCCCAGGGTCTTTCTCATTAACCGCTGGGTAGGGCTGGATTAACATTCGTTGAGTGGATGAATGAATGAGTGAGAGGAGAGGTTTACTTGGCGCTCCCAGAGGCCAAGCAGGATGTGCAGACCCACTTTTCAAAGAAAGGGACTGAGAAGTTGCTGTTCACCCGTCATTCACTCACCCATTTGCTCATAGATGATGCTGGTACTTCAGGGGCACTCAGCCCAGGTAGGAAGAAGACACTAGGGCACAGAGTCAGACACTGGGACCCTTGTCTGTTGGGTCAGGACTGGGCCAGAGTGAAGGACCCAGGACTGTGGGGGAAGTGCCCAGAGCCCACTGCTTTCCTGATCTCCGCACTTCAGGGGCCTCCAAAAAGTGAAAATGTGAAACACAGAGCTTAATCATCTCCGGTGTCCCCAAGTTTGCCCCACCCCCCATAAGCCCCAACTCTCAAGGTGATCCTAATTTTAGTAGCCCCTTCCACACACCCTCCTGCCCTGACTCAGTTCCCCATCTCCAACAGGAGGCTGCTTCAGCCTCACCACTGTCTCCCACCCCATTGCCTCCTTCAGGAAGACCCCCCGGAAGCCCAGGCTGCTCACTCAGTGGGCACAAACCAGGGCAGAGCCTTATGGGTTTCCTCCAGGTATGGGGATAGACTCGGCGGCTCCAACGGCCTGCCCTAGCCCGGCGCCCAATACTGCGCCTGCGCACAGGAGGTGTGAAAACCCAGGCGCTCAGACTTGCAGTTATCTACGAGTGCGTCCTTCCTCCGCCCCTAGTCCCATACCGGCCCCGCGCAACCTCAGCAGGCTCCAATCCACCTCACCTAGGCCCGGCTTTACAAGATCCTGCCCCTAAAGGATTGGCCCCTTAACACCCTGTGGCTATTAAGACACGCCCCCTCATCGCCCGTCTTGTTGCTTAAGACCACCCTCACCGACCACCAAAGCCCCCGACCCACAGCAGCGGGCTCGCAGCTGAGGTGGCACCACTCCAGAGAACCCTCCCATGCTCCGCCTCTGCCCTCGCTCCGCCCACAGGGCCTGCCCTCCCTTTCCCCTACCCAGGCCCTCTCTGCAAGGCCCCTCCCGGACCCTCCTACTTCTTGGCCCCACCCTCAGCGCCCCCCAAGGTCGTCCTCGGCCTAGGCCCGCCCTTGGACCCTGCCTGGCCCCACGCCCGCACCTCCCTTTTCAGGCCGTTGGCACCAAGCAAACTGCACCACTACATTCGCCACTCCCCTCCCACGCACCCCCCGCCCCCGCATCCTGGACGCCCACGGAGTGCCCCAGGCAGGGCTGCGCCCTGGCCCGTGCTTGTGGGCGACAGCGCTTCGGCTGCTGTGCATTCCCGGTGTCCGCGCAACCTGTCGGGGCTCTCCATCCGCCAGAGGATGGGCGGGAGGTCGCTGCAACTGCGAAGCGGGCGCCCCATAGAGGTTCTCGCAGGACGGAATCCGGAGGGGTGCCGACTGTGTACACCGATCTCCCCGCCCAGGAAGGACCCGGGGGAGGGGAGCGGTTGGGCCTTGAAATGTACGCCTTGAGACCTCGGGAAGGACGGCTAATGGGGAGCTTGGGTGAGCTGCATAGGAGTGAGGAGGAGGCAAGCACTGGGGGCGTCTTCCTATCCTAGCTACACTACTACTTTGGGTGAATTCTGGCCGTCCCAGTGCCTCTCCAACCTCACCTGCCCTGTGCCGGGTCTCCCTGGGCTCTAGGTCACTGGCCGAGCCTCACTTCTTTTCCTTTGGGGAAGGGATATGGCACGACTCAGGCTCCCAGGAGCAGAAGAGCCGGCCCTGAGCAGGTCCTACCCCATGGCTCCGGGGACACACGTGACTCAGAAACCAGCCCTCCTGCCCTGGGAGGTTTCCAGTGCACGCAGCCTCCCAGACAGGGAAAGAAGCAGAGGGGAGAAGGTGATGAGACCTGGAATGGGGGACACCCCAGGCAGAGGGAGAGCCCAGAGGAGATGCTGGAACAAGCCGGGCCCATCTGAGAACTATGAGCTGAGACCAGAAGGGTGAGGAGGCAGTGACCAAGCATGCGGGAAGGTTGCTTCTTGGGCAGAGGGAGCAGCCCAGGCAAGGACTTAGAGAGCTGCTGAGGACCCCTGGTGAGACAAGCACTGGCGCTGAAGGAATGACCATGAACTAAGCAGTGAGAAGCTTCCGGGCTCCGTGGAAGGTCTGGTGTCTGCCTCCATCACAGTTAACTGCCCTGAGACCACAGTCAGACCTCTCGGAGCAGCTTGGCCCTAGTATACACATGTGCTGACATGATGTATAACCCTGGGGCCGATGTAGCCAATCGGCAAACACTGATGGGCCCCTCAGTGGGATGGGCATTGTGTCCCATGTGGGAACTGGGGCAGGAGAGGGGCAGCAGGGAAACGAGAGGAGGTGGGTATGGCCATCCAGGAGAAGTGATGGCAGCCTGGACTGGGAACGTCCCTGAGGGTTGGCAGCACTGGCCAGAATCCATCCTGGGGTACCGGCTGTAATGGAAGTTGAGGCAACCTCAGCTTGGTAGCTGGGGGGACTGGTGAATGTGAGGCTGTTGCAAGATTGGGGATCAGTAGGGGTCCCAGATATCCAGGGAAGGACACAGAGCCAGTGGCTGGGCCTTCAGAGCCTGGGGAGGGGGCAGCCGATGGAAGGGGGAGGTGATATTTTGAAGGGGATGGAGTAATAGACAGTGTCTAGCAAGGGCTGGGCCACTGGTGTAACCTTGAACCCCCTCCCCTACAGCCTGACCAGCATGGGCAGTCTGGCCTACAGCGAGGACCTTGAGGAGGAAAAGAACTCAGGTGCATGTTTTGGGGCCAAGTGGGCGGCATGGGGTCTGTGGAGGAAACCAAGAGACCTTATAGGGTGGTGGCTGGAATGTGGAGACAGGGAGACCACCCAAACCCATTTGACAGACCCAGCATGGAGTTGGCAGTAGGTTACAAACAGACCCAGATCCCATGACTGAATGCTGGGCTAAGGAACTGGGGGCTGCAGACCTGAACTAGCGGGGCTGCCCAGGCTGGGAGAGCAGCCTTGCACACCTTGGAGCTGGGCACCAGGCCTCAATTTTACCCCCTCTGTGGAAGGAATGGGCGTGAATGGACCTCCCAGGGCATGTCCTCTGTGCCTAGGGACTGGCCCAGAGTGGTGTTTGTTTACCAGCTCCCACACCCACGGCAGAGAGCCAGGCATCTCCAGGGTCTGGGTTCCCCCCGAGGCCCATTAGACCTCCTCTGGGGATCATTAGGTAGTGCTCGTCTGCGCCCCACCCCATGCTGCACTCTCTCTGGCTTCAGCGTTCACCTGGGAGGTGAAGGCCAACAACCGGACTTACAACGGCCAGTTCAGGGAGCAGGCCTTCCCGTGCCGGCAGAGGAAGAAGTACAAGGTGGGTGGCCCCAGCCCTACTGCCCTCGCCTACCTCCTCCCACCTAGCCTACCCCTTCCCCCTAGTTTTAATCATGAGCCAATTACTAGTTTGGTGCTGGAATTTCTTTTGTGTCCTTGGCCCCACCCAAGTTCACCTTAAAATCAGTTAATACTAAACCTTCAAAGTACAATGTGTTCATCAGGCTCTTTTTAAAATCCCCTTGCGTGTGTCTCATTTTGGAGAATGCTGGAGTTAGTTAGGGCCCTGCTCGAAAGGTCTTTGCATGTAGTAGGGGCTCAGCGGATTCTGGCTCGAGGCTCTGCACTCAGCTGGCACTTTGTAGAGCTGGCTTGAGGTCTTGAATTTGGTAGATAGTTAATGCAGGTTGGAGGCTTTGCACATCTTGGGTGCTCAATTGTTGCTGATTGTGACCAAAGAGTGGGGTAAGACCAGGGTGGGGCCCTGGCCGGCGCAGCGCCCCCATGCTGGCTCTCATTGCAGGACAACACCATCCACACGGCCAAGTACAACTTCTTCTCCTTCCTACCCTTAAATCTGTACGAGCAGTTCCACCGAATGTCCAACCTCTACTTCCTTTTTATCATCATCCTCCAGGTGGGGTAGGATGAGGGTGGCACCTGTGCACACCATTCCTTTCACTTGCTCAAATTGCCTCCTCCAGGAAGTCCTCCTTGACTAGTTTTGACACATGACTCTGTAGATACACGGAGTTTCAAGTGTGTAGTCTAACTGTGCAGTTGCAAGGGCACCCTCATGGCTGCATTCCCACTGCCCGGCCCAGGACCTGGCTCACAGGAGGTGCTCAATATATGTTCAGTGATGAAGGTGCATGAGTGGCTCCTCTGGGTTCGAGGAGGGCACAGTGCCTTCCCAGGATGGATGGCCTTGGCCACATGACCCCCTTGGCCCCAACCCATTGACCTGACCCCAAAGGGTGAGGAGGAAAGAAGAGTTGAGAGCAGATTCTCAGGACCCGCCAGGCCACTTGCTGGCACCTGGGAGGCTCTGCCAGAGGGGCAGGGTCCCACCTGAGAAGCTTCC
The DNA here is from genome assembly GCA_004024845.1 of Tonatia bakeri. Lineage (NCBI taxonomy): Eukaryota > Metazoa > Chordata > Mammalia > Chiroptera > Phyllostomidae > Tonatia > Tonatia bakeri. The sequence goes on along the minus strand of PVIA01000240.1, from coordinate 74,894 downwards.
TCTTTCAGGTGGACAGTTTACAGAGCGCCCTGCCCCTCACCTAGCAGTTCATTTGCCTAACATTTGATTCTGTTCTGATCCTCTGCTTTTATCCAATAAACATATAGTGCGCGGGTCCTATGCTGGGCACTGCGGACCTGGCAGTGGCCCTGATAGCCACTGTCATCAAGCCGCATAGTGGGAACCAGTGACGGGAAGGGGACCCACATGCTACTCAGGCCTGTCTGGGGTTCACTTGGAGCTCAGGCCTGAAGGGTGACTGGGAGGAGCGTACTTACAGACAGGGGACAGTAAAGCCAAGGCTCTGTGCCAGGAGCAAGCTTGGGGTCAGCAGGGCTTCCTGGAGAGTGTGAAGTGGGAGCTGGTCAGAGAGGGGAGATGAGTCTGCTGGGGGGAAGTTCTGGGAAGGGAGGGGAAGTGGAGAGGCAGCCGTCCCAAGGTTTGTGTGGGAGGTGGCCGGCCCTGGGCCCAGGTAGTTGGCAGGTGGGACACGGAATGCCAGGCTGAGGGCCTGGGTGGGAGGGCGGGGACAGCGGTTGCGGGGAGTGTCAGGGATGGAGGGTCAGTACTGCCCACCCAGCATGACCCACCTGTGTGTCAGGGCATCCCCGAGATCTCCACACTTCCGTGGTTCACCCTCTTCACTCCCTTCGTCTGTCTTCTCGTCATCCGGGCCACCCGAGACCTGGTGGACGACATTGTAAGTGGGGTTGAAGAAAAGCTGGGGAGGGGACTGGGGACAAGGCAGGGTCCTTGTTTTGCTGCCACAAGGGGCAGGTGCCCCATGGCCTTTGGCTCTTGCTGCCATGCTGGGTGGCAGGTGGACTATGCCTTCCCTCTGCTGCCAATAGTGGTTGTCCCCGCAGTTCCTTCCCCCACCAGGGTCCCCAGACAGATGTGGATGGTGTGGGCTCACTATTGGGACCACATGTGTGAGCTGGAACTGTGCTCTGCACCTAGGCCCTCACCAGGGCGGTGTGGGGGCAAGATGGGGGCATGGCTGGGGGTGGGATCACTCTGGGGGAGCAGGGCTGGGGTGGAGCCCCCTCTGACCCATGCTGTTGGCTCAGGGGCGACACAGGAGTGACCAGACCATCAACAACAGGCCCTGCCAGGTGCTGGAGGGGAAGAGGTGAGGCCTCTGGCGCTGTGTTGGGGGGAGTTTGTCCTAAGGAAGAAGACCCCAGCACAGTTGGAGGGGGGTGTGGAAGGGTGAGGACACATCAGGGAGGGGTGCCCATCGGAGTGCCTGGAACCTTTCATGTCCCCTGGGCATCCTGGTTGAGTCTGATGTCTGACAGAGACCCAGCCAGCATTTATTAGGTGCCTGCTGTCTACCAGGCCTGGGTGTGGGCCCTGTGATGGGACAGAGGATGAGGACCTGACTGCTAACCCTGGCAGGGCTGAGAGTTCAGCTGAAGGGAGCAGCAGAGAAGATCTGAAGGGACTTGGATACAGAACGAGTAGGAGGGGCAAAGTTAGGGCAGGTTGGGCTTCCTAGGTGGGCTGAGCCCACCGCATCCCCCAAAGACCTGCAGGTGGGCATGCAGGAAAGCAAAGCACCCCAGGGGCATCTGCAGCCTGTTCCCCAAGTTGTTCTTCCAGCTTGGGGGTGGCATGGGGGCCAGGGCTTCCAAAGGTGGGCATGGTTGGGGTCCCCTCTCACACTTGCCGCCTGCCCCCCACAGCTTTCTGTGGAAAAAATGGAAGGACCTGTGTGTGGGGGATATCGTTCGTCTGCACAAAGACAACATTGTCCCGGTGAGCTAGTGACAGCCGGCCCAGAACTCCCTGCTGCTGGGGGAGGGCTGCCTTCCTGCTTGTCTTCCTCCCTTCCCGGCCCGCCACCCCTCCCCACAATGCTGTTTCCTCCCTCCCACTCCACCCTCCCCACCCAGGCCGACGTGCTCTTGCTGGCCAGCACGGAGCCCAGCAGCCTGTGCTATGTGGAGACAGCTGACATTGATGGGTGAGGCGCCGGTCATCACTGGGGCCTTGGGGGCCTGGGAACCAGCGAGGCCTTCCCCAGTGGCCACAGAATGTGACTGTCAAGCCCACTGGGGTATTTAGGGCATTCATCCTGGGAGCATGTGTGGGGTGCCCACAGCTGGCAGGGGAAATAACATTAAATCAGATAAAGGAGCTCACCCTCTTTGCAGCAACATCTCTGGGACCCTACTGTGCTTCAGGTGCAGCTGCCTGAAAGTGAGAAGACCTTAGGGTTTGGCCTCAGCCATTTTGCCCAGGTCCTGTGTGACCTTGGGCAAGGCCCTCTCCCTCTCTGGGCCTCGGCCTCCTGATTGGCAGCTGGTGCACGGTAGGGGCTCAGTGAAAATGTTTCAGTGGAGTGGCTCTGGAAAGGGGCTGGGTGGCCTTGCCCGGGGTGCTACTTGTTCCCACCTCTCACCTGGCTCCCCTTCTCATCACCAGGGAGACCAACTTGAAGTTCAGGCAGGCCCCGGTGGTCACGCACCATGAGCTAACCAGCATCAGGAAGATGACTTCCTTTCAAGGTGAGCAGTGGCGATTCATCCACCTCATCTGGGCCTTTGTCTGCCCCTCTGTGCAGCGGGCGTGAAAGTTCCCCATCTCACTGGGTCGTGGGGATGGCGGTGGGGTCTGCTGGGAGGTGCTGGGGGTTGAGATGGCTTTGAATGGGCCAGCTTATCCCAGGCCTGTTTCACGTTCTTTCCATCCACTTAACAGTTGAGACGTTTTCTGTTATTGTTACGAAACATGCTGCACCATTTTATCAGGCATTACATCTTATTTTTGAAATGTGATCACATTAAAGAAAATGTTTTTGGTTTTTTAATCATGAAGGCAGCCTGTGCAGACAGACAGGGAACTAACCTATCCATCACAGCTTCTTATTTTCCACCTGAAAAGTGAGACATTTCACACCTGTGGGTACAACTACAGTTTGCCAGAGCCTAGCAAGGGGATGAATTATTTTTTCCCTACCTTGTTGCAAAGACAAGATACTCTAATTGGTTCTAGAGCAGACTCATTCTCTCAAACCACAGCCCCCTTGCTCTCGATACTCACACACTGGTGCATTTGTTTCCGTGATATCCGAGGAAAGCTGTGTTCATGTGGAGGGCTGGGCATGGTGCGCCAGGGCTGGGTTGGAGGGTCCCCAGCACAACGGAGATGAGGCTGGCACCTCCTCTCCGAGAACTCATAGGTATTCACGACAGCAGTGGCAGGAGTAAATGTCTATTGACCTGCCAGGATATAACCAGGAGGAAGGGGTTTTGGCGGGGAAACTGATCTGGCTGGAGGGTCAGAGAGGGTTTCCCTACGGAGCTGTGAGTCCTGGCACAAGGAGGAGCATGTACCAAAGCCTTGAGGCTTAATAGGGTCAGCCTTGGAGAATCCAGGAGAGGCTACGTGGCAGTGGGGTGGCGGTGCCAATGGGGCAAGTTCCGAATAGTACAGGGCCCATGATGGTGGCTGGAACCAGAGGGTCATGGGATATTCCCCACAACCTGCCCCCTCCTGCACTGGAGAGGGGTGGCCCAACCCCAGCCATGCCCTCGGCTCCATGGTTGCCCATAGGCAAGGTGGTGTGTGAAGAACCCAACAGTCGAATGCACCACTTTATGGGACACTTGAAGTGGGAGGGCAAGAAATACTTCCTGGACAGTGGCAACATCCTTCTACGTGGCTGCAAGATCCGGAACACAGACACCTGCTACGGAATGGTCATCTATGCTGGTACAGCCGCTCTAGGGCCTCTGCAGTGTGAGCTGTCCTGGAGGGGGTGGGTGAGAGCCCTGCAGTCATTGGGAAAAAGTCACGAGGCCAAGCCTGGCTGCCGAGTGTCTGCAGCATAAGACGTGGGGCTCCCAGCGTGGCTTCTATGGGGCCTGGGTTCTAGAACTTTGGAAATGAACATATTGAGCCAGCACCCTTGTTGTCTGGCTGGAAAAAACAGAGTGCTTGTATGTAGATGGGTGGGTGACGAGGCAGGTGGGTGGATGGGTAGAGGGGTAGGGTGACACAGGGGTGGAGGATTTGATGGATGGATGGGTGGAAGAGTGAATGGATGGATGGATGGATGGATGGATGGACAGACGGGTGGATGGATGGATGCAAACCCTGCAGGTTTTGACACGAAGATCATGAGGAACTGTGGCAAGTTCCACCTGAAGAGAACCAAGATAGATCGTCTGATGAACAGGCTGGTGATGCTGGTGAGCTGCCTGGAGCCCTGCCCTGAAGTGGGAAGGAGCACCGAAAGGGAAAGGGAGAGGGCCCCTCCCCACAGAAGCCCCAGCTGTCACTTTTCAGGCTTCAGTTTCCCTCCTCTGCAAAACATGCGGCCTGGTCATAGAGACAGGTCTGTGGGCCAGAGAATCTTCTTATAGTCATGATATTAAAAAGTGTCTTTATAAAATGCATTTTTATAAAGATTTTATTTATTTTTAAAGAGAGGGGAAGGGAGGGGAAAGAGCGAGAGGAACATCAGTGTGTGAGAGAAACATCGATTGGTTGCCTCTCACATGTGACGGGCCTGCAACCCAGGCATGTGCCCTGACTGGGAATTGAACCGGAGATCTTTTGCTCTGTGGTACAAAGCCCAAGTATCTGAGCCACACCACTCAAGGTTACAAAATAAATTTTGGTCCTGACATTTTCCAAACCCACAGGAGATAATGAAATGTTCACCTTATTTCCACGCACATTTATTTAACAATTCTTAAGTTTTTGCCTAATCAACTTTATCTTTTTTAAAGTTATTGCCATAATTTTTAAAATAGCAGCCACAAAATCCAGCAAAACCCCTGCAAGTTCCCCTCCCCCTGGGACTGCCAGCCACCTCCCCCAGCTCCCCTCCCTGATCCTAAGGGCGGATCTTAGGTGGGGGGCGGGGGCTTCCCACCGTCTGTTTGTCCTTTACACTGACCATGTCCCTGTGGGCGAGTCCCTGAGGTATGTAGGTGCTGCTCCGGGTCCCTCCACATGCTCCACCTTCTCATTTGCTGAGCAGATCTTCGTGTTCCTGGTGCTGATCTCCATGGCTTTGACCTTGGGCTTCCGGGACATGGTGACAGAATTCAAGGCCAAGCACCACTATGTAGCCGAGAAGCACGTGCACAGTGTGACCACCGAGTCTTTCCTCATCTCCTGCAGCTTCCTCATCCTGCTCAGTGTCATGGTGCCTATGTCCGCGTTCTTCACGTGAGCGTCCTCCCCACCCACTGCTCTGCGGGAGACGTGTGGGAGCTAGAGTGGGTGTAGGCCAGGGAGTGACCCAGCTTGTGTTTGCAGAGCTGAATTCATCCATCTGGGGAACAGCATTTTCATTAACTGGGATGTGCAGATGTACTACGAGCCCCAGGACATGCCTGCCAAAGCCCGCAACACCAGCCTCAGCCACCAGCTGGGCCAGGTGGAGCACGTCTTCTCCGACAAGACAGGCACGCTCACGCAGAACGTCATGACCTTCAGGAAGTGCTGCATCGACGGCATTGTCTACGGTGGGGCCTGGCCCTGGCCTGTCCCTTACCTACCCTTACCCACGGGGCTGCCTGGCAAGGATGAGCCTTCGGGCGTGGCAGGGCCCCCGGGGGAACTGCGACCGCCAGGAGAGCTGTGTGGGTCTCAGGGATGGCTGACCTACCCCGCCCTCGGCCTCATCCCCAGCACTCCCATCCAGATCTGAACCACAGAGCTGCAGCCTAAGGCATCCTCTCTTTGGGGGCCAGCGAGTCAATATTCTTAACTCTGCCTGCTGTACTGTCTCTGTGGAGACTCAGCTCAGCCCTTGTCCCCAGAAAGCAGCTGCTGCGTGTGGACACCATGCTTTGAATTTCATAGCGCCTCACGTGTCATGAGACAGAATATTCCACTTCTGATTGTCACCAACCTTTGCTGAGGACACTAATTTTGAATTCCACAGCATTTTCATGTTTCACAAGACAATATTCTTTTTCTGATTTCCCTCAACCAATTAGAAATGTGAAAACCCTTCTTAATTCACAGCCCACACTTAAAAGCTGGCTGTAGCGTAGAGCATAGGTCACCAGCCCCTGCTCTAGTCTATAGCTAGGGGACAGGATGTAGAGCAGGAGCTGACAGAGGACCCAGCTGGGGAATGGTTAGATGTAGCAGGCAGTCACCAGTATGAGAAATGGAAATGCTGCCTGACCCTCAGCCAGGGTCTAGGGGGTGGGCGATAGGGAACGGTGGTGTCTGTGGTGAGTGGCGCCGACCTGGGTTTTTATAAGGCCTCTGGGCCCAGGCTCTTATTTGCAATCACCCAATTTCTCCAAGTCGGCAACCAGGTTTTAAGAATCACCACTAATCGTTCACAAAAGATGTGTTCACTGGGGCCTCATTCTCTGGGTGGCTCTTCTAAGATCCCCAGGTAATGGGGCTCCATCTTTTCCTCCTTTGTGCGTAAGGCAAAGCTAAGGCTGAGGGTCCTCTGTTGTTTTGGATGTCTAGTTCGGAGTCCAGGCCCTGGGAAGCCTGGCATTGGGGGTGGGAGCTGCGGGACCCCGAGCAGTCCGGGGAGCTGAGGCCTGAAACGAGGTCTTTCCCCAGGCCCAGACGAGGAGGAGACCCTGCGTCAGGTGAGTGCTGGACCTGCAGCGCTGGATGTACGCAGAAGGGCGAGCAGTGACCCACCCAGAACCAGCTTGTCCCCCACCCCAGGAGAGCCCCTACCTCTGGAACAAATTTGCCGATGGGAAGCTGCTCTTCCAAAATGCGAGGCTCCTGGGTGCCGTGCGCAGCAACGAGGACAGGATGGTGCGGGAGTTCTGGCGCCTGCTGGCCATCTGCCACACGGTGCTGGTGCAGAAGAAAGACAGTGAGTGTGTTGCAGGATGCCCAGTTTGAGAGGGCGTTCTGGCCCTGGACCTTCTGAGGTGGTTTTCTAGCCTTAGAGGTTGTCCAGCTGACCCCCAGGGCTCCTGCCATCCAGCTTGGAGGGTGCTCAGGCCCGGGTACCAAGCCCGACCTCTTCTGGACCTAGAGGTATCCAGGCCTGGAGCTCGCAGTCTGTTACTGAGCTGGGAGGGAAAGTCATCTAGATCACCCCAAGTGGGACCCAAGTGCCCACTTTCTTTTATTTGGCTTAGAGGTCGTACTCGTCCTAGAGCCGTTGTCTTGTCAATATCTGGTGAGTGCCTACTGGGTCTGTTTCCTCCCCCAGGCTACATGGGTGGAAGTGGGACCTCCCGCAGATGGGTGGTGGGTCCCCAAAAGACAGTCCGCTCTCAGCAAATGCTCACCTCCCCCTACCCCACTCCCATGGCCCCCTCCCCCACCAGACCAGCTGTTGTACCAGGCAGCTTCCCCTGATGAGGAGGCGCTGGTCACAGCTGCCAGGAATTTCGGCTACGTGTTCCTGGAGCGCACGCAGGACAGCATCACGGTGGTGGAGCTGGGGGAGGAGCGGGTATACCAGGTCCTGGCCATGATGGACTTCAACAGCATCCGAAAGCGAATGTCCGTGCTGGGTGAGCTTGGCCCGGGGATGGAGGTGGGCAGGAACAGGTGTGCTTATGGGCAGCCAGGCCTCTCCCTCCACAGTCCGAAACCCCGAGGGCTCCATCTACCTCTACACCAAAGGCGCAGACACTGTTCTCTTTGATCGCTTGTGTAAGAAAGGCTTGGAAGAGTGGACCACCACGGAAGAGGCCTTAACGGTGAGGTCCTATGGGAAGGGGGTAGGATGGAGGGGGAGAAAGGGGGAGGGGGAGGACTTGCAGAGAGATGGCCTCAGGTGTGCGGGGTGGTCATGCATAGTCGGCCAGGCTGCGCTCTTCCCCCAGCACACGTGGGCAGAGAGGACCCGAACTCCAAGCTGCACCTGCACAGAGAGGCATTTTTTTCTGTCACACAAGGACCCTCTGTGTGGCTAGTCTTTGGCCCTGGATGCTGCACCCCACCAAGCCAGGCCTGGTTCTGCGACACACACAGCCTCCCTGCCCTAAATCTTTTGTCTCCACGGTGAAGCCAAAACTCCTCAGCCAAGCTTTTGAGGCTGTGTCTTTGTGTCTCCTGCCGGCTTCTCTAGACTGGCTCTTTGTGTCCTCTAGGAGGTTCTCCAGGACCCCAGTTTTAGGCTTGCAGTTTCCCCCATGCTCAGGTGATCCCCCAGGGCCTTTGCACACACTGTTCCCTCTGCTTGGATGCCTTCCTCTACTCTGTCACTTAGGATCTTTGTGTTCTCAGGGCTCTGCCACCTCCTGGTCCCCACCTCCAGAAAGACTTTCCCACCTGACCCTGACATGGGGCTGACATGTCATACCAAGTTACCTCTCTCAGCCCACTCCCAACCCTTTGGGGTTCCTCAAGCCCTTTGCTGCATCCCCAGATCATCCAGCACAGGTACCACGGGGGTGGATTTGTGCAAAGAATGCCCTGGGGCCCTCACTCAGGACTTCTCAGAGTCCCTGCTCTGCCAGGATGCGGAGTCTGGGGCAGTTCGCTGGCCTTTGACTAAGAGCTGGGGAGGCAGTCCAAACAACGACCTGAGCCCAGGAGCTTGGCAAGATGGCTCGGCTCAACTGCCCCATGGAATGGATAGGTAAACTGAGGCACAAGAGGAGCAAAACCCCTGTGTGGAGCTCCTGATAGCCAGGGAGCCCCTGTCATGTCCAAGCCCAACCTCTGAGGTCCACCTCCAGTCCAGAACAAAAGCAAGCCCTGGCTGGTGTGGTTCAGTGGATTGAGCGCCGGCCTACGAACTGAAAGGCTGCCAGTTCGATTCTCAGTCAGGGCAAGTGCCTGAGTTGCAGGCCAGGACCTTGATTGGGGGCCTGCGAGAGCCCATGGATAGAGGTATCTCTCGCACGTTGAGTTTCTCTCCCTCTCTTCCCCTCTCTCTAAAAGCAAATAAATAAAATATTAAAAAAAGAAGAGCCAAAGCAAGACCTGGTGCCACCCACTAGGGCACAAAACCTGGGGGCGAGGGAGTGGGAGGCAAGTAAGGAGCTGGGCAGATACCTGCCTTGGGGCCACCCAGCCCCCAGGGCATCTCCAGAGCTCCAAGTTCTCCCAGTGGGAGTCTGGGTGGGGCTGGACACCCACAGGATTTTTTCTTTTAGTTCCCTCTCCACCCCCAGAGCCCTGGCTGGAGGGGGTCCAGCAGGGCTGCACCGAGGGTCTTCAGGAATAGTTAGAAATTGCTACGCAGGGTGTAGGGAGGGAGATCCCAATGGGGGCACTGCAGTGGAAAGTTCTGGAGGCAGAACAGACCTGGGCCTCTTGGGAGGCTGAGTAAGTGGGGAGCAGAACGGCACATGGTCCCGGCTCCCTCTGGGGAGAGCAGACTGTGGGTGGGGGTCAAGGTTCAGGAAGCCTAGGCAGAGGGAGAGGGGCTGAGAGAGGCAGTGGCTGGAGAAGTGCCAGGGAGGCAGGGTGGTGACAGGATGGCCCGGCCGGTCCCCAGTCCTTTGCCAAGCAGACCCTGCGCACACTGTGCCTGGCCTACAAAAAGGTGGATGAGGACGCCTACTCAGAGTGGCGCCAGCGGCACCAGGAGGCCAGCGCCCTTCCTCAGAACCGGGCCCACGCCCTGCACCAGGTGTACGAGGAGATGGAGCAGAACCTCCAGGTGGGTGTGGCACTGGAGGCAAGGGGGCTCCAGGCCTGTGGGCTCCCGGATCTCCCACCCCTGCCAGGGTAGCTGGGTCACTGCTCAATCTGTTCCCTGCCCGCCTAGCTGCTAGGAGCCACGGCCATTGAGGACAGGCTCCAGGATGGCGTCCTTGAAACCATCCAGTGTCTCAAGCAAGGGAACATCAAAGTGTGGGTACTCACGGGAGACAAGCCAGGTAGGTCTCTGGACAGCCACCCCCAGCAGGGAGAGAAGGGGGACGGGTGGGAAAGAATGCTTATGCACCCCCAGCGCCACCATCAGCCTGTCCCACTCGTCTGGGTTCAGCACTGCCCCTACCTTCTCTTGGGAAAGGAGGAAGTGAGGTGATTGGAACTGCTGGGGTCCCCCAGGCACCTCCCTTAGGGGGGTGCACTGTGTCGGGCGCTTCTGGAGTGTCTGGCCTTCATGGTAACACCATGAATTGAGACTCTTGTCACCCTTGCATGTTAGATGGGCCCAGCTGAGTTCAGAGACCTTGGGGCGCCTGCTGGAAGCTGCCCGGTCACTTAGAAACAAAGCAGGCGTGGAACCTCAGATCTTGTGTCCCCGGAGCCCTGGCTCTCCCCCACCCACTGTGGGTTCTCCGAGACTCCGCTGGACATGGATGCCAGCAGGCCCATCATTAGCACTTCTGTGGACAGGGGGCACAGACACACAAAACATTTCAAATGACAGTTTACAACTGTGTTGGTATAAGGACAAATGTCCAGACTGGAATACATTTACTTTTTTTTTTCTTCTTCTGATTTGGAAAGGAATTAAGTCATTTTGGGGGTGTTCCTAAAAGTGCCATGGGCCCTAGGCATGATATGTCTAGTAATCTCTTGGCCCTGGCCCCAGACTCGCCTCCCTCCAGCTGCCCAGCCCCAGACAGCCAGAGTGCAGGCCCCTTTGCTCAGAGCTGTAGCCAAAGTCTCAGGGCTGGCTCTCATTGGCTGCCTGGATCACATGCCCTCCACTGAACCAATTGCCATAGCTAGTGGGTGGGGCAGGGTGGGCATGGCCCCTGGGCAGGAGGCTGCCCAGAGGCTGAGCTGGGCCGATTTGCAGAGACAGTGGTGAATATCAGCTTTGCCTGCCAGCTGCTGTCCGAGGACATGCTCATTCTGGAGGAGCAGGAGATAGCGTAAGGAGGGCAGATGGGGGCAGGGTGAGGGTGGGTGGTAGGGGACACCCACAGCTCAGGTGTGGCCCTGGGGACCTGCAGAGTGTCCTCAACCTCCACCTGGCTGGACTTCCAGAGGGGAAACTGAGGCACAGCTGGGGAGGGGATGGAAGATAGCTTGTACGCAGGCATGGCTGAGCCCCAGCTGGGTCCCTGCAGTCAGATCCTGGAGGCCTACTGGGAGAACAACAACAACCTGCTGAGCGGCAAGGGCTCTCTGAAGGACCAGCTCCAGGTCAAGATGGCCATGGTCATTAGTGGAGAGTTCCTGGTCAGTGTCAGCTCAGGGCTGACTGTGGGGCCCCCAGCACATGGGAGGGGCTGGGAAGAGTAGCAGACGGCAGGGTGCGGGAGGGTTAGGGTGGGCTGTTGGAAAAGTGGAAGGGAATGTTATGCCCAGAGACGGTTTTCAGAGGGTCTGGAGCCCTGCAGTCAAGTCCAGCCTGGGGCTGGGGCTGGGGCAGGAGGAGCAGCCAGCATGGAGGTGTTCATGAAGGGGAGGGGTGCAGGCAGAGTGATGTGCTCCCTTGCCTGCCACCCTCCCTTGCTGGCCAGGACGGGCTGCTGCTCTCCCTGAGCAAGGAGCCCCCGGTGCTAGTCCAAAATGTGAATGTGGACATGGAGGAGTCCTGGCAGGAGCCAGGCAAGCGGAGGACAGACTTCCTGCAGGCCAGGCGCACCTCTCTGAGGAGGCAGACCCTCGGGACCTGGCTGAGAAGCATAGGGCTGGTGCGGCAGAACAAAGAGTCCAACACTCCTGAGAGCCCCCAGGTGCGACGGGAGCGGGCCTTTGTTGAACTGGCCTCAAGGTGCCGAGCGGTCATCTGCTGCCGGATGACGCCCAAACAGAAGGCCTTGATTGTGGCACTGGTCAAGAAATACCAGAATGTGGTGACCCTGGCCATCGGGGATGGTGCCAACGACATCAACATGATCAAGAGTGAGTGGTGGGCACCAGGCCTGGGGGAGGTCTGGGGCAGGCTAGGGGTGGCCCAGCACCAACGGACTGCATGTGTCCCTGCAGCCGCGGACATCGGCGTAGGGCTGGCGGGCAAGGAGGGCCTGCAGGCGGTGCAGAACAGCGACTACATGCTGGCCCAGTTCTGCTTCCTGAAGCGGCTGCTGCTGGTGCACGGCCGCTGGTCCTACATGCGAGTCTGCAAGTTCCTGCGCTACTTCATCTACAAGACGCTGGCCATCATGATGGTTCAGATCTGGTTCGCCTTCTACAGCGGCTTCACTGCCCAGGTGCACTGCAGGGGCAGCCCCTTGGGGATGCTCTGTGGGTGCTGAGCCCTTCCTGCGGCTTCAGGAGGGCAGTGGGCGCGCTCACACTCTGGGGTCCTCATGCGGCAGGGCTTGCCTGAGGTCGCAGGACCACGAGACATTTTCTATGGCTGCTTTCAGAGGTGTAGACTCCAGGTCAAGGGAGGGGATATTTCCTGCACAGCACTGTGCCCGAAATTTTCAGGGATATTTGGCAGATTTGAACGTTGAAGCCAGGCCAGGGAAGGTGCTCTAAAGGCAGATCTTTCCAGGGGAAGCTCGAACTCCAGCAGAGAGAAGACTGTGGGGTCTGGGTCCCGGACTTCAAGGCTCTCGACAATATCATAGTGAAGAGTAGATGTGCCTCCCGGAGCCTCAGAAGAGCCATAGGGTGACAAGTCCCTGCATGTAAAGGCATTACCTGAAAACAGACAGCTGTGACAGGGACAAGCTCCCTGTCACTGACACCCAGGCATTTGAGAGGGGACTGTACAGAGGCACCCTTGATAAGTATATATTGTTTGTTTGACTTTTTTATTTCTAGATATTTTATTCTTTTCAATGCTGCTATGTGTGGAATTTGTTTTCTTAATTTCCTTTTGGGATTGCTCACTGCTGGTGTCTCGAAACACAGATGGCTCGCTCCTTCCTTCCTTCCTTCCTTCCTTCCTTCCTTCCTTCCTTCCTTCCTTCCTTCCTTCCTTCCTTCCTTTGAAAATTAGCTTATGTGTTATTTAAACTGATCGTGACCACTAACCTAGAAAGATGGTTTCTTGTGTGTTGATCTGTGCCCTGCAAATTTGTGGAATTCCTTTATTGGCTCTATGAGATTTCTGGCAGATCCTTTGGGATTTTCTGCATGTTATCTGCAAATAGAGATAATTTTCCTTCTTTCTCTCCAGCTTGAATGCCTTTTATATCCTTTCTTTACGGGCTTCGGCTGGAACTCCCTGTAAGATGGAGTAAGGTGAGGGCTGCCATCCTCGTCTTGTTCCTGCCCTCGGAGAGGACAGCATGCCGTCATTCCACGTTTGTTAATCACCTGGCATTCTTCTGTAGGAAGAACCAGCCACTTCTTTAACCTCATTCATTTGTGAAAGGACTTATTTTTATCATTATTGACTCATGGATATTTCTTTGATTGTGTATTTTATTGCTCCAGTTGTCCCCGATTTGTCCTTTTGACATGGGCCTGCTTTCCCCTGAGCACATCTTCACTTTCTGGCTCAAAAAGAGGTTCCAGGCTCGTTTTGTTTTTTCCCTGTCCCAACCCTGGAATCAGCCACTCCCGTGAGGGCCCTGGTTCTTTCATTAGAGAACTGTAGTTAGACAGTTCTGACTGAGCCAAGTGCGCTTGGCTCGGTGTGCTTGCTGCTGTGACAACGCTGTCACCCTCTCGGTAGGCAGAGCTAGGAAATGCACACATCCGACCCACGATGGACACGCATCTCTGTACCTCTGTCCACCGCCGTATCTACTGTCTGCCTTTCTTGTGTATATTAAAAAACAATGAGTTTACACTGGTGCCTCTGATTCTAGTCCCACAGAACAAGGCTCAGCTTAGCCTTTTCCAGGTACTCATCTATGACTTCTCCAGCAGGGAGAAACTTGATTCTTGTGAAATTCTTGATCATTACTTATTTGCTCACTCGCAAGATGCACATAAAATGGCTTTTGGAACTGAAACTCATATCCTTTCACTGGACTGGACTCATGTATTGGGAAGGGAGCTGGGCTCATTGTCTGTGGGGTCTCTGCCAACTCTTTTACCCATCCGTGACTCCCAAAGTCTAAAATAACCAAAACCCACGTTCTTTAGCCATTTTTCCTCCTATAGGTCTTTATTGAAGCCCTACAAACACTCAATGGTGCTGTTTTAGAAGAATCAGACCCTGCTTCTTTTCTCTGCCTTTTAACTCCCAGCCTCATTTAACCCAGCCTTTGATTATAACGAACATTTCTAACTCACCTGAAATCCTCCCCAGGTGCCAGGCTGGCTTGGGTGGGGCTCCTCATGCATAGAGCTTTGCTGTTTCTGGCCACTCGGTATCTGAAGGCTGGCCACTAACCACACTCTCCCCTCCCTCCCTCCCCAGCCTCTGTATGAAGGCTGGTTCTTGGTGCTCTTCAACCTGCTGTACACCTCTCTCCCGGTTCTGTACGTTGGGCTCTTCGAGCAGGTGAGCAGACTGAGGGTTTGTCTCCTCCTTCCCTGCAGATGCTCCTGTCTCTGCCCTACCTTCCCCGCTGTGGGGCTGGGGCGGGTTGGGGGAAGGGCTGGGAAACCACTACCATGTAACTGTTCCCACCAGAGCCCCATAGTGGGTGAAGCCCTCTTGCCCAGCCACCCCCACCCTTTGTGGGACTAGCTCCGAATCTCCGTCCCACTGCCTGCCCCTCTGAACAGCGGTAGGGAGGGCATCCGAAGAGATGGTTTTCCTGTTTACCCTGCCTCCCTCTCCGAGAAGGTCTGGCCAAGCAACCTAGACTAGGGCAGTCCAGTAGAACGTTTAGGATGATGGAAGTGTCTCATGCCCACGCTGTCCAGATGGAAGCCACCAGCCACAGGTGGCTAATGATGAGCACTTGAGGTATGCCTCGGTGGGACCTAGGAATGGGACTTTGAGCTTCATTTTTATTTACTTATTTTAAAAAGATTTTATTTTAGCCCTGGCTGGCATAGCTCAGTGGATTGAGTGCGGGCTATGAACCAAAGCATCGCAGGTTCGATTCCCAGTTAGGGCACATGCCTGGGTTGCAGGCCACGGCCCCCAGCAATCGCACATTGATGTTTCTCTCTCTCTCTCTTTCTCCCTCCCTTCCCTCTCTAAGAATAAATAAATAAAATCTTTTAAAAAAAGATTTTATTTATTTTTGAGAGAGAGGGGAAGAGAGGGCGAGAAACACCTGTTGGTTGCCTCTTGCATGCCCCCAACTGGGGAGCTGGCCCCAACCAGGAATTGAACCAGCAACCTTTTAGTTCACAGACTGACAGTCCCCTGAGCCACTGCAGCCAGGGCTGATCTCCATTTTTTTAAAAAAAAAAACTTTTTAGCCCTGGCTGCTGTGGCTCAGTGGGTTGAGCGCTGGCCTTCAAACCAGAGTGTCACTGGTTCAGTTCCTGGCCGGGCACACGCCCAGGTTGTGCAACAGGCCCCGGCTGGGGGCATGAGGGAGGAAACCAATGGATATTTCTCTCCCACTCTTTTTCCCTCCCTTCCCCCTCTCTGAAAATATATAAATAAAATCTTAAAAGCATAGTTTTTAAAACACCAGTAATGAAATTCACCAACTCACCACTCTCATGAACATGGTTCAGGCACGCCAAGAACAGCCCAGTGCGTGCATGTTGCTGTGCTGCCAACCTCCAGAATCTCCCTCCCACCCAGGATGTGAGTGCTGAGCAGAGCTTGGAGCTGCCCCAGTTGTACAGCGCTGGTCAGAAGGATGAGCTCTTCAACTACTGGGTCTTCCTCCAAGCCTTCGCCCATGGCACAGCCACCTCCCTGGTCAACTTCTTCATGACCCTGTGGGTCAGCCATGGCATGTCTGAGCCCTTCAGTGACTATCAGTCTTTTGCTGTGGTTGTGGCCCTGTCGGGCCTGCTGTCCATCACCATGGAGGTAGGCAGGGCTGCTGCCCACCCCACCCCTGATAGGACCTTGGACACAGGCCATGGAGGTCTTATCATCTGGTGACTGCCTGAGAGGCCTTAGCAGGTGCCCTTTGACCCTGGGGGCACCTTTGACTCTCCTCTACATAGCCTTGCCTGGGGTTCCAGGCCCCGTGGCTTAACCTTCCTTTCCCATTCAGGTCATCCTCATCACCAAGCACTGGACAGTCCTGTTCGTACTGGTCATTGTCTTCAGCCTCTGCTTCTATGTGGTCATAACTTGGGCTAGCCAGAGCTTCTGGCTCTTCAATATCGCCCCCAAGAGCTTCCCTTTTCTGTGTAAGCCCCCCAGCAGGAATGGGGCGGCCAGCCCCAGAGATGGGTGGGAACTGTGTCTTTGGGGAATCTGCACAAAGGCATCCTGGGGGCAAAGGGTGAGGAAGGAGGCAGGGTGTCAGGAAGAGGGGGCACTGAGTAGACTCTTGGGAGGCTCCACCCTAGGCCAGGATGTGACAACTCCCTGTTGCCAGACGCTGACCGAAACGTGCTGTCCCACCCCTCCATCCTGCTGGTGGTCCTGCTGAATGTGTCTTTAAACACCCTGCCTGTCCTGGCCTTGCGTGTCAGTTACCAAGCTTTTAAGAAGAAACACCCCAAGGTGAGGGTGGCTGGGGTCCCCATTGTACATTCCCAGAGCCCATGCCGGGAGCAGGGACCCGAAGGCCTGCGGAACTGGGGGAGGACATTGGACACCTGTACGCATGCCCAGTGCCCTCAAGGGGAGCCCAGTAACAGACCCCAGGGTGGAAACCATACTTCCTGGGATGGAAGTGGCCGCCTGGTCCCAGCGCTGGTGCCAACAGACTCCCACCATGAATTATTTAGGACCTGGGGGTCGAGATGAGAGAAATGACCTGAAAATGCTTAGGCAAAAGGGGGAGCTTAGAAACGACCCAAGTATCCATCAAGAGATGAATGAATAAACCCAGTGTAGTTTGCCCACATAGTGGAATATTATTCTGCCTTAAAAAGAAGGGAATTCTGACTCTGGTTACAGCTTGGATGGACCTTGACGACATTACACTCAGTGCAATAAGCCAGAAGTAAGAGGACAAGTCCTGTGTGACTCCACTCAGTGGAGGTCCCCAGCGGAGTCGGACCCACAGAGACAGGAAGCAGAGGGCGGGAGCCAGGGGCGGGGGGAGGGTCTGTGAGTTAGTGTGCAATGGGGACAGAGTTTCCGTTTGGGAAGACGAAGTTCTGAGGGTGGATGGAAGTGATGATTGCGTAATAATGTGGATGTGCTTAATGCCACTGAGATGTGCAGTTAAAAATGGTTTAAATGATACATTTTGTGTCTATTTTTACCACAAATGAAGAAAGTGGGAGGAGGGAACTTACTGGTTTCAGTTAAAAAGAAAAAACCCTAGAAAGACCAGTAGCAGCTGGGATGGGTTGCAGAGTTGACTGCAGTAGCGGAGCAAGATACGGCCACAGACTCGCGATGTTCTGCCGCACAGGCGGGAGAGCTGGCTGCCGCGGTTAACCTCCCCTGGCTTTGATTCAAGAGGGCACTTAAGGCAAGTCCCAGGGGAGGATTGTGATTGGCTGGTCCAAAATCGGATCCCAGGGAGGACTCCCCTTGGGTAGGGAAGAGCCTGGCCAGTGACGGCCAAGGGTGAGGAATGGCCCCCACTGAGAGCAGGTGACCTGAGAGCAATCAACACAGTGTGGGGGCCTGATTAGCCTTGCTTGCCCTTTGCTCTGCAGGAGGAGGAGAAGGAGGCTCCAGCTGAGGGGATCGCCGTGGAGTCCCTGCCCTACTTACGCCGGGGGTCACGTGCCCGGCGCTCCAGCTATGCCTTCTCGCACCGGGAAGGCTATGCAGACCTCATCACACAGGGCACCGTTCTGCAGAGGTCACCAGGGGTCAACAGCGACACACTGGCTGGTCACTCAGTCCCATCTGATGAAGAACTGGCCCCGAGCATCAAGGAGTCACCCTGGTACCAGAGGAGCCTGTCATTCCTGGGGAAGAAGAGGCACCAGCGCCAGGGGACGGTGTCCTCTGAGGACATGCGGCCCCCCTCCGCAATGAGCTCCTCCTTACCTATGGAGGGGCAGTTCTCTTTTACTAAAAATGAGGCTCCTTCCATGAACTTGCAATCTGGGTCTTTCCACAAGGGATTGTCAGTTAAGCAGGCAAAGCCATAGTCTTCTATGAATCTGCCACCAATCCAGGGGAGGCCGTCATCTCTCAGAGGAAGTCGGGTGCCATTTTCTGAAAGCCAGCCGCTGCCTTCTGGCCGGTCATCTTTAAAGAACCAGCCAGCATCCCTGGAGAAAATGTCGTTTTGGAAGATGTCACTGCTGTCCCAGAGGAGCTGGCCATACCTCTGGCAAAAGGAGTCCCATCCCCATAAGAAGGGGAGGGCACCACTTCCCGAGTCCCACCCTACTCAGGTGGAGACTGGCACCGAGTGGGGAAGAACTGTCCACAAATGAAGGGCCGATGGAGGTGGAGGCCCCACCCCGGAGAGGCAGCCGTCACCCACAGAGCAGCTGCCAGTGCCCAGAGCAAACCAAGTCGCACGTGTCCCGGCAGGGCCGCCACCCCTGCCCAGAAGCGTCAGCCGTCAGCCGGTGAGCACAGGGTGTCCCGACTCCAGGAGCTTCGCATCCTTTTCTTCTCCCGATGAAGCAGGATCCGTCTGACCCCAGGGCCCCCCCCCCCCAAGGCGCACGCTTTCCCGTGCTTCTCTCTGTGCTGCATGCTGCGATAGTCTCTCTTGGCTTTCAAATCAAAACACGCTGGTGGCCAGACGAGGGATTTTCAAGGAAAGCCAGTTTTATTTACTTGTTTATTTTTCCTTTTTTTTCACCCTGGGGCAGATGATGTGAATAGAAGGCTGCCGCCTTCTAGCCTCTCCCAGGGCCACTGCTAAGGTCCAGCCTGGCACCACCCCAGCCTACTCCCTCTCCGGCTGTCCTGGTTTCTTCCCCTCAGATAAACCACTGTACATGCAGGCCCCAGGAAACAATGGGCAAGTGACTCCTCAGACGCAAGTCCCAACAAGATGTTTGTCGTGAGGCTTGGTTGGCTCAAAACCGTTGAGCTTTTCTCTGATTCTTAGTGGTTCCCATGGAAGGTGGAGCCCTGTGGGGCTGGGGGCTCAGGGACGACTGCAGCCATGGAACAGGGCAGGGCTTGGAGTGCAGAGGACTGAGCTGGGTGAGACACACTTCCTCCTCCCTTGTCCCCTCTCTCCCCCCCCCCAGTTTTTGTGGTGGGTGAGCCCCATTCCTTGCCCTCCTGTGCCCCCTCACTGTCAGCCAACACACACGCCCAGGTGAGTGATTAGAAAATAATTTATTGGAGAAAAACAAAACAACAAATCCAGCACAGCAGTGGTTAACAACGATGATGATTCTTTTTTTTTTTTTTTTTAACTTTTAAGCCTGTCGCCGGAGGGTGGGGTGAAGAGGGCTTCTGTCCCCTCTAGCATTGGGAGGGACTTCGAATGATCCCAGGAGTGCCTCCCCTGAAAACAGCCCTGGTGTCCAGTCTTGATTAAACACCCAGGGCTCTCCCTCACCCCCAGATGTGGGGGTCCACCCAAAGACCAGCCCATGGGATGCATGGGGGGTGGTCTGCCGGGGCTACAAGGAGGACCCCGGGGATCTGACGGGCTAGTGTGGCTTACACTGCTTTGCGCAGAGAACGTGAGACAGCCCAAGTTCCACTGATGCAGGAGGCTTGGTGGCAGGGTCCCCGGGGCATGAGCCAGCCCACCCTCATTTCGGGTGGGTTGATCCTCCAAACTGAGGCTTTCTGTCCTTCAGGCGATAAGGGCCTGAGGCCTGTCCTGGAAGGTGAGCTCTCCTGATGGAAACGGGGGGCCTCGTGCCAGAACTGGAGTCACAGGCCTGGAGACTCTCCTGGAGTCCCCTTTCACGATTCCGGGAGACCCCTCTGTTGTCTTGGGTCCCAATGTGGGCTGGAAGCAGAAATGCATTGCCCACTTCCCAGGCCAGACAGAAAGGTGAACTCAGGTCCAGCCCAGAGCCGAGGAGGAGGCTGCGGGTGCCTGGGGGAGCCTGGCCAGGTGCCTGTCCTGGGTCCAGAGAGGGGCTTTCAGGAGGGTCCTTAGGGTCTCAGGAAGTTGGGCTATACACCCTAGCCTCACATCACCCTGGGCGACAAGACTCAATTGATTGTCTCTCTCCTCTGAACAAGACACTTGGGGATTCATGCTAATGTGAAACCAACCGGGGTCCAAGATGGCAGTGACAGCCACCTGTGCCAGAGAGCCAGGAACAGGGAGCTCAGCAGGCAGGGCGGGCGGTGTGTGGGCACCGGGGGTGGGAAGCCAGTCTGGGTGCTTAAGCCTTGCTGTCTGCCTTCCTCTTCCCTCCCCACCTCCCGCCGGCTGGACACAGATCCTCAGAAAGGGGGAAATCAACAGACAGCAGCGCACAGAGGCCCGGACAGCGGGGGTCGGGCACAAAACACAAGGATGCACATGGACTCCGGGGCTCCAGCCCCGCGCCCCGTTCCCACCCCCCACCCCATCCACTTAGTACATTATCAAGAAAGGGTACATTAGTCATGCATCAAATCAAATTCCATTGCGTCTTTTTTTCCATTTTCTTTTTTTTCTTAAATTACATTTGAACACAGACCACATAGAATAATAAATACTCTTATAAGACATGACTCCAAAAACAAGAAACAGAACACGCCAGAGAACACAAAGGTATCCCTCTCTCGCTCTCGCTCTCTCTCTTCCTCTCTTTCCTAAAGGACTCGTTTGAGTAAGAAATCTGTAAACGCCCAGTCCTTCGGTCCTCCCAGCCCAGGCTCTCGCTCGCGCTCCCTCTGTCTTCCGCCTCTGACTGCCCAGCTTCCACTGCCTCGACATTCAATATGTCTCCCACAGAACTCGTCAAAGAAATGACATACCATCATCTGCAAAATTATAATTTAACGGTATAAAGCTTCAAGTCACGTATTCCAAAAACTAGCTAAGGATTTTTTTTAATCACATAAACTATACATTAAATATTTTGAGGTATTTCAGAGAAAATTGTCAAAGGCTCAAAGGAGCTGTGCTGGAGGTGTCATTCCCTGCATGGAGGGTGGTCTTGGTTTGGGATGGCCAACTGGGTGTCGGTGACAGGCGGGCAGGACCCAAGGGGACTCAGATGGGGTGGGGCGCGGGCCTTCTGGAGGAGGAAGGGGGTACAGGAGCTGGTGTGTGTGATACGGTGTTAGAAAGGGACCCAGGAATGGGGGGATGCTTCTGTGACCTGTGTCAGTGGGGCTTGACCTGATCTGACCACAGTTTACCATAACTAGAATGTTCTACAACCAGAAGGATCCCAAGACAATATCTGAATTTCCAGCAGGGGACAAAACAGGAGGCTCCTGGCCTCTGACCCTTGGGCCTTGAATGCCAGGAAGAGCAAGTGACTTGCCCAGCAGAGTGTCCAAGGAGCTGTGTCCCTTGAAAATAGGTGCTCCGGCCAGTGGGGCCCAGGTGTTCGTGGATGTGGGGGGTATGGAGGTGGTGCAGGTAAAAGGGGCCGCATCCACCTATGTTTGGGGGAAGGGGGTGGTTGCTGAGCCAGAATGGGGACTCTTAGGGGAACGCCCCAACACCCAAAGGTTTTAGAAGCATCACTCAGGTCCAGCTGCTTAAAAAGCCCGGACAATAGCGAGTCGATAAGGACGAGAGAACATTTCACACACATCTTTGGTTCAAGAAAAAGGCACTCATCGACCTCACTACCCTCTCTCCCTCTCTCCCTCTCTCATTCTCTTCCTGGTGGGGGTGGCGGCACCTAGAGGGCAGGGCCCAGGGCAGGCCCGCAGCACACAGTCGGAGGCAAACTCGAGGGAATTCTAGCGACCAGCACAAGTCCTTAGGGGGAATCTTTGGTATCAGGCGTGATTTTTCCAATCACAGACATGAACGTTTGAGTGAGGTAGCCTTTACCTGGGGAAGGGGGGAGGGCATTTCACTAGAAATGTCTCTTGCATTCTCAAGGGGGGCAGTGGCCACCTCCCTGGGAGGCGGCAAAGAGAATCAGGTTTGGGGGAGGTTCCTTCTAGCCTCTAGATCCTGAAACCCGAGGAGACGAGATAGGCTCTTGGGATCCAGCTGCCGGCCAGTCTTGGAGGTCGAGCGGACCAGATGAGCAGGGGAGGTGGAGGGTGTAGCTCATCTTCATTTCTGACCCTTCCTACCCCCTTGTCATTTTTTTTTTTTTTTTTGGCAAAAAACGAGCAAGCAGATTCCACCTTCTTCTCTGTGGAGACAGACGTGGCAAGCACAGGTTCAACCCTGTCACCCCTTCAGGCCCAGGGCAGCACCCCAAGTGCTAGGAGGGGTGCGTGACTTCCAGAGGGTTCCAGGCAGAGAGCAACACCATGGCCCTGGCAGGCAGGGGCTCCAGAGGTCTCCCGTGCTCTGTGTCTGTGGACGTAGCTGTGGAATCTGGATGTCTTCTTCCGTGTCCTGGGGTCTGTCTCTCCCTGTGTGTCATTCATCAAGGTGCCTAAAGCTGAAGTGAAATGACAGAGGGTGCGGGGGATGGGGTGGGAGAGGGTGCTTGCCTGTGGGTGCTGGGCGGTGGCCACTGCAGGCCTCTCCCCAGACGTTAAGGCAGGCAATTCTTGGCACAAGGAATCCTGGCTGCCTCCGGGAGGGGCAGCTGGGCTCTTGGCTGTGGGGGCAGTTCTGTGGGTGGATGGGGTTGGTTCAGTGTGGGTGCAGGGACCAGAGGGAGACCACTGGATGTGGCAACTTTAGAAGGGACTCAGTTCCCGTGGAAGGGTCCACGGGAGGGTGGGGAGGTAGGCTCTTCCTGCCTCCTTTTATGGGGGTTGGGGGCAGCTGGCGAAGAAGGGGTTATTCTTAAAATTCCTTTTTTTTTTTTTTTTTAAATACCCGGTTTATATTTCTAGTATGTGCTTCTTGACCCGCTTTCGGGGAGGATACGGCAAGCCCTGGTTTTTCCCAAGGCCCCTGCGTATCCTAAATTGAGAGGAAGCTGGGGAGCCCCTTTTTGTCAACCCATCCTCTTGGGGGGGATGGTAAAGGGCTTCCTTTGGCCTGAAGGGGTGGGATGGAGAGAGGAGGGGGGCCCTTTTGTGCACTTGGGCTGAGGGGTGTGCTGTGTCCCCTCCCTAGGAGTCGGGGACCCGGACCGCATCCCTTCCAGGTGCCCCCTAGGGCGAGTCTCCGGGCTGGTAGGGTGGGGTGGGAGATTCAGAAGGCCAGCGCCCAGGCCGTGGAGGCAGGGAGGGCGCGAGGCGGGGGTGCCTCAGGCCTTGGAGAAAGTGGCGGCGCCGGCGGGGCCCCCGGGGGCCGCGCCAGGCTCCTCGGCCCAGCGGTTCATACAACGGCGCCGCGCATTCATGAAGAAATTGCTGACGGTGTTGAGCTCCAGGCCGAGCTGCTGCGAGATGGTGACCTGCATTTCCTTGGACGGCCGCTTGTTCTCCTTGAAGATGGCGATCAGCGTGCGACGCTGCAGGTCAGTGAACACCAAGCGCTGCTTCTTTGGCTGCAGTGCGCGCTCCTTCTGCTGCTCCTGCTCCTTCCGCTTGCAGGCTGCCGTCCAGTGGCACGCAGGAGGGCGAGTGGAGACAGCGCCACCACGCGGCCGGGTAGGAGGAAACAGCACCGGAAAGAGCACAGTGCAGAGAGACACCAGAGAGGCAGAAACAGAAGCACAGAGGGATGGAGAAACAACAGAGGACAGGACCAAAAGAGGCAGGGAGACATGGAATGTCAATAGGGCGACATGAAAGAGACCATGGGGCAGCAAGAAGGTGGGAGAGATAGAAATGGAAGAAGGGGGGCGACAGTCATGGGTGAAGAGACAGACATGGGGCAGGTCGATAGGGTGGGGGGACAAAGAAGGGGAGACAATGTGAGTACATCTCTACAGGCATGGGCCATCATCTCCAACACCTCTTCTGCAGGCTAGCCCTCTCCCCAGCTCATATTCCAAACCTCTTGCCCCACCCCCACCAAAGGCTCCCCACCCCAGAGTACAATTGGTGTTGGTGGCTTCCCTCCTCCCCCCTGAAGCCCATGCTTGGGGGGATGTTCCAGGAAATGGCTTGGAAAGTCTGAATTATTTGGGTCTCTGTAGATGGACAAATAGGTCCTTGGTGTGCATCGCATATCCCATAAGTTTCCCCTTGGATGACGAGGCAACCCAGTTCTCAGAAGGATGGTGATGGTCCATGCCTTCCCTGGGCTGTCGTCTGAGGCCTGACCACCTTCACAACCCTGTATAAGGTCCACATTGGCGTCCACAACCTGATTCCAATATCTGAGCCTCCACTCTGGCCTGCCCCCACCTCGACTCCAGTCAGCAGGCTGAGATCCAGATGAACTGGCCTTACTCAAGTGCCCAAGGAAGCTGGGAGGATCTGAGGAGGATGGGGGGGGGGGTGCAGGACCACCCCTCCCTCTCCTAGGGCCACCTGGCAAAGAGCAGGAAGGGGCTGCAGGAGGCGACCCCTGGCCAGCAGATACTTGCAAAAGGAAAACAGCAGCAGCTTGGGGAGTGGAGCAGGGCTTGTGCCTGTGGTCCTCCTCTTTCTTCCCCCAGCTCCAAAGCTGACTCCCTCCTCAAATGCAATAGGGGCCAGTGGATGGAAAAATCGGGCTCTGTCAGCTAGGGTGGGCTACCTCCCTTCAGGGGTTGGGGAATGCTTGTGGCTTCAGTGAAAACTCTTTCAGAGTCCTAATTTCTCTGCCACATACCAGTCTGGGGCTGCGGGTGGTGAAGAACCTGCCCCATCCTGCCTCCCCACGAACTCTAGCCACTTCCCCAGCAGTGACCAGTGGTGCAGCCTGTCCTAGCAAATCCCCACTGCCAGTGTCAGAGCTGGCCTGCTGGGACCACACACTGGGCTCACTGTTTTTGGATGCAGAACAGTCTGAACCAGATGACACACCAGATCGATGTCTGCACACATCCACAAAGGGAGAAGAATGTTCCCTGCACCGTGGCTCATTTCTCGGGGACAACAGGTTCTCCTAAGTAACCCGACACACCACTGCACTCCTGTCTCCCTCTGACCTGGAACTTATGGCACTTCTTATTGGCTGTTTTGGGTTTTATGATTAAATACGGGTGATGGCTGGAGGTTACTGGACATTTTATAAAAGCCTCTGATGTGAGAGACAGACAGAGAGAGAGAGAGAACAAACAAAAATGGCAGGAGGTGAGGGGGACAATGATCTCAGAAGAAACAGACAAATTGGGCAAAACTATAATTAATATTCTTGGAAGGGTATGAGAAAAACACTGTATCTGTCAAATGGGAACAGGATGCTGTTTGATAAAAAGGACAATGGAAGGGTCAGACAATGCATTAGAATTTAAATATATAATATAATAGCTGGAATCAAATCAATGTAAAGATTGGAAACAGAGCAAAGCAGACATAGAGATGGAAAATGAGAGAAAGATAATAAAGTTAGAGGATGAATTGAGCAGGTCTGTCACCTCATGGTGAAGGTCTTGGCTCATGGTGAAGAGGCAACCCCAAAACAGAGGAGATTGTCAAAGAAATAATGAAAGAAAGAATGCAGGATTGAAGGACATAAGAGTCCAGCTTAAAAGAGCCCATGAAGTGTTCAGCTCAAGGAATGAAAGAGGACACTGCCTACGGCCCATCCTTGTGAAATTTTAGAGACTTGGAAAAAGGAGAACATATAACAGCCTCCAGAGAGGAAAGGCAGATGTCATACAAAGGACTAAGAATCAAAGTGGCTTTGGGCTTCTCAAAAACTAGGAGACAGTGGAGTGATACCTTTAAAATTCTGAGGGACAATTATGTTCAGCTAAAATTGTATGCCCTGACAAACATCAAACATGAAGGTGGAATTAAAATATAGCCGGACATGCCATGTCTTCCTGAAAAAGCTACTGCAGGATGTGTTCCATCAAAATGAGGGGGTAAATTAAAAAGGGAAGGTGTGGGATTCAGGAAATGTGGTCCAATCTAGGGAAAAGGGCGAAAAGATTCCCCAATTAGAAGAGGACAGCCTGGAAGACAGCAAGAAAAAGGCACAAAGAGCAAGAGGGAAGCCCACCCAGATCAGAGCAGGAACATCAAGGGAAGTGCAAGGGGAGATGACCTAATCTGTGTGAAAAATCCTGTTGAGTTGGTTTTGCATTTTGTTGGGAAATGTGTGACTGGCCACTGTGAAGCGCTGGAGAAACAGACAGTTGTATAGGAAAGGAAACGCAGTCCCCGTACTCTATGCGGCTCAGCTGTCTATGATATTCACTGAAATCATAGTAATGTTAGTACTGAATATTGATTTAGTCAAAATAATGTATTTGTAACTATACTGAGAAGCCGATAGAGGGAGAGGATGTGGTGTGGATGTGGGAAGATGGTGAGACAAACCCAGGGGGTGAATAGGGTACTAGGTAGCCTGTTGTACACAAAACAAGGGAGCAAGAATGCATGCTTACTTTTTATCTGCATGAAGAAATGTTGGAAAGAAATGTAAGGAACTGCTTGCCCTCCCATCTCCTTGGAGGGTGGGTCATGGGGGAGGGCCAGGTTCCCTGTTCTTTGGAAAAGTGGGATTCAGCAGCAAGGCGAGGGAGTGGGAAGAGTCAAAATGCAACCCCAGGCCTTTAAATTCCCTTTCTTGACTGTCTGCTGTAATCTTCAATTCATCCATTCACTCATTCAATCGCATACCAATTTGCTCACAGATTCATTGTACATTTACAGTAGGGACAGAACTACCAATGCTCCTGAGAAAGCTCACAGGAGCTCTACATGTATTCTATCTTTTAAGCCTGTAATAATTCCATAGGACAGGGATTTTTCTCCTCGGGTATTCAGAGAAGTTGAGCCACTTGCCCAGGGTTGCCCAGTGAGCCCAGCAGGGCAGAACAGGACAGGAATCAGGGTTGACTAGCTCAGACAGGGAGGGAGTTAAGATGTGGGTAATCCCTTCCGCACTCCTCTCCCCCTTCTCCAGTCAAGTGCCCAATGTGTGCCCCCAAGGCAGAGTCTGGGGGAGGGGCCGGATGGAGGAGAGTTGTGAAAAAACTTCGAGTTTTGTTGAACACAGCAAAAAAGAGGCTCCGTTCACCCCCCCCCTTCCAGGCGTTCAATCTAATTACAGCTCCTCACAGCCCCAATCGATCCAGGCTCCAGCTGGAGCTGTTTACCCTGAGCAACTTCGTCATCCTTTCCATCTCCCAAAGCCCCCCTGAGCCAGCCTGGAGGCCCTGCCTGTGGCCCAAAATGCACCCCGTTGGCATCCCTTCTGGCACCCAGGATCACCATCACCAGCCCTGAGACCACTGCAGTCTCCGTGCCACCCAGGGCAGCCCCAGGAAGGGGAGAGGTCATGGGCATGAGCCCCTTTTACAGAAGCGAAAACTGAGGCTGCGAGAGAAGGACAGACCAGGAAGCAGAGCAGGGCACAGGGAGCTGGTATGAGAAGCCTGGACTCACCCAGGGCACCAACCACTGGCCTCATACTGTGCCACCATTGCTACGGCCACCCCTTCCACAGTAACCTCCACTAGGGACCGCCACCTGCATCGCAGCCTCTATCATCGCCTCTTCTACTCGCATCCCTTCCACATCCATCACCTCCTCACCATCATCTCCTCACCGTCACCATCTGCAACCTTCCCACATCCGCTGAAGCTTCCATCATCCTTCTCCACCGCCAGTGTCATGTCCACCTCCTCCTGCCTCCTATAATCACTTCCATCACCTCCCCACCATCACCTCCACCTACAGTATTGGTATCAGCATCTCATCACCTCTCCCACCTCCATCACCTGCATCCGTTCTGCCACCGTCGCCTCCTCCACCATCAGTACCCCTTCCACTCCATCAGACAGGGAGTGGCCCCAGACACAGGCCCTCACGACGGTTGCCATGACAGCCGTTGGCCAGCAGGGCTGGCTTGTGGGTTTGTTGAGGAGAAGTTGGGGCATCTGATAAGCTCTGGAACCCTGGGAGTCAGTCTCTTGCAGAGCCTCAGTGTCCTCACTTACAAAATTGAGACACTGCCTCTTTCAAACATTTTTCAGTGCACATCAGCAGTTCCAGCCCCTCCCACCTCACTGAGCCCCCCCCTCCGAGCCCCTCCCCCTCACCGAGCCCCTCCCCCTCACTGAGCCCCTCCCCCTCCACAGCCTCCCACCCAGTCACCTCCCTGTCTTCATCTCCTACCGCTGTCCCTCACTCCGCAGTCACACTGGTCTCGTGCGGGGCATGGTCCAACCTCAGAGCCTTTGCACTTGCTGTCACCTCTTCCTGCGTCTGTCTTCCCCGCACTTCATTCTGGCTCCCTCGCTCCCTTCTAGTTCGCTCCAACATCTCCTCTGTGAGGCCTACTCTGACCCTGAACTTAACGTGCCACTCTCCCTCACCCCACTCCTGAACTGTATCTTTTTGTCCATATCACTTACAATGATTTACTCACCCTATTTAAAGGTCCGTTGAGGGCGGCTTTGGGTCCCAACTTTCTCTTCCACCCGTCCTCCATGACCCCAAGGACTGATGCTAAGAGCCGCTGATTCCCAGACCCTAGGATCTTGGGACATCTGGTGCTCCACCCGAAGCTGTCTCCCCAACTGCTCCCAGTCTTTTTACAGTCCAGACATGTGGAGGGCCTGGGGCTGGCTCCTGGATGGGGGAGTCCCAGAGGCCCCGGAAGGATATCAAAGGTGACCCAGAAGAGACGGAAACCCCATTCCTAAACCAACCCCGTCATGGGGCGCCCAGTACGTGAGCTAACTGTGGCTTTTCTACATGATCTGGTCCGAGGTTCCCAACACGACCGGCAGAGGGCAGACGTCCCGCAACAGCCCAAGTAGGAGGGGCGGGGCCGGGGCCTCAGGTCCACGTCTAGGTGGAGGCAAAGGGAGGTGAATGGGGACCTTCAAGTTCCAGATGAAAGCCCTTTCGTTTCAGACACCCGGGGGACTTGCCTCCACAGCACCTCTCTCTTCCTGCTTCCTGCCTTTCTGGTAAGTTGCTGAGCTCAGCAGACCACCACCACCCACTGGGAGCCCTCCAGGGGCCCAAGAGGAAACCAGGCCCTACACCTGGTGGATTACTGCACCGTGTCAACTCTCTGAGCGTTAGTTTCCTCAATTGCAAAATGGTCTTAATCATGGCCTCTCTCTTGCTGGGCTGCCAGAAGTTTAGCCAGAAAAGTCCTGAATATGGTAGTCGGGGTGGGATGAGACACCAAGCTCCCATCTGAGGGATCCTAGAAGGAGTCTGGGGAGGACATGAAGTTTCTCCTCCTCTCAGGGCAGGCCTCAAGCCTCAGTACCTCTCCTGGTCTCTTCATGGAGCGGGAAGAGAGGGAGAGGCTGACTTCAGGAGCAGGGAGTTGAGCTGTCCCAGCAGGAGAACTCCTATGTATCCCTCAAAGCCCTGCAGCAGAGGCCATTTGCCCAGGAAGAACTTCCCCTCTCTCACCCGCAAGCAGAGCTCCAGCTCCCTCCTCTGGGACCCCCAGCATGAGTGGTCCCCTGAGGCAGCTGGCTGGGTGTGTTTGTCCAATGGTGCCCCCACCATGTGGGTGGTGTGGCATTAAGGGGACTCAGTTCAGACTCAAAGACCATGGAAGGCCAGTGTGCCCCTGGGAATACCCTCAGCAGGGAGCAGTACCCTATCCCCAGTCGGTGAGGGAGCAGGCCAGCCCGCTGTCAGGCAGGTGGGGAGGGGAGCCTGGATTCAGCCGCTCCTTGGTGGGCTTATCAGAATCTGGTCTGCACTGCAGGGAACTGGGATCGAACTTGTTCACCCCCCTGATCTTCTGATGGGCACTGGTCTCCTCCTCCTCCTTCCCCTCCTCCTCCCTGCTGCTCTTTCCTTACTTCTCTCTTCTCCTTCTCCTCCCCCTCCTGTCCCCTCCTCCTCCCTCTCTGTCCCCCTCTCCCCTGTCCTGTTCCTCTTCACCCTCTCTGGCTCATCCTTTCTGTCCCTAGCCCCGAGCGGACTGACCGTGCAGGTGTCCCTCTGTTCCCATCCTCTGGGAGGGACCCTGCAGGGCCACCCGAGGGCCTGGCCAGGTGGAGGCTGGTGTATGGGCACGGAAGCTGTGGTGCACTTTGTTACAGCAGGGGGAGTGTCCACACACAACCAAGCCACATGGGTGTGAGCCTGTAAATAACTGGGACAACCTGTGTTAGTAGCAGGGCCTGTTCAGGCAGGGGAGGTGGGCAGCAGTGTGGGGACCTGGAGGGAGGAGGGAGGCCCAGAGCTGGTGGGCAAAGACTTAGGGGCCTGCAGAGCTCAGTGTGACATATGGCTGTAGCACGAATATAAGACAGGAGGATGCAGTTGAAGAACAGAGGGTATGATATGACAGGACTGGTTGTGACATTGGGGTAGGACAGTGACCCAGTGTCACATGGGATCACATGGGATGCAGGCTGTGTCCATGTAGACCCCCCTGCCCCCCACCCAAAGGACAGCTTCTGTCTGTTCACCCCATAACCATTCGTGGTCAGCAGGGACACCAAGCCTGGGCTCCACAGGCAGAGTGGCTTTGACACGCACTTTGTGGACATCTGTTTTATGGTTTATCGAGTGGATGCAGCGACCCACAATCCCGACATCCTTGTCTGTAAGTGGGGGTGACACCAGTCTCACTGCGCAGGGGTCAGGAGACCTGTGCAGCAAGCAGTTAGCGAATGGGACTTGCAACCCCTTCCTTCCTTCCTTGCTCACACGTTTATCAAGCATCTACTGTGTGTGCTGTGCATGAGGCCCTGCCGGCGCGGCGGCAAACAGACAGAGACAGACCCAGCCCCTGCCCCGTGGAGCCAGAGTCGATGTGGAAGCCATGTCGCTCCAGTGACCACAGAAGTAAATGGAAAGGGACAGCCCGCTTGGTTCCAATAGGGCTGCTGTTGCCTCGCTCGGGGCAGTGAGGGATGGAAGTGGGGTCTGGGCGGAGAGTTTGGGGGTGGGTAGGATGTGAGGAGGACTGGGTTCTGAGAGGTCTCCGTTCGGGGACAGACCTGAGTAAAAAGGATGGAACTGAAGACAGAGCTCCAGTGTCTGGGACAGTGAGGGAGAGGGGACAGTGAAGCCCAGGGGAGGAGAGGAGGCATGAGCCAGAGTGGTATCAGGAGGAGGAGCCCCCCCCACCCCCCATCCCCAAGGCTGGGTGGGACAGGGAAGGACAACAGGATGGTGGCCCCTGAAACCATTGATGGGGGCACCTAAGTGACTGTCCTTGTCCCTCTGTGTCGCACTGTCTGTGCAGCACCCACAGCAACAATGACCCTTCTGTCTCTACCCCACGCCCAGTCCTCCTGCCCTAGTGTGTCTGCCAGCTGGGAGCAAGAGCTGTTTCTGGCTGTCCCCTCCCCTCCAGCCACCTCCGGCGTTCGGCTCTGGCTTCACGGAGCAGACAATTCAATACGGAGCCCAGTCTCCGGCTGGGATGATGGCCGGTTTCCTTGGCGACGAGTCCCGCCCCTGGCCTCCAGCTGCCCGGCCCCAGATGTGGAGAACATTGATGCCTTCACCCTGGTGGCTTGTCCCCACTGTGCTGAGCTGTCCTGAGCATTCCCTGCTGGCTTCCCCAGGCGAGAGAAGTCGGGTGACCAGCCCAAGGTGACTCAGAGATCACTCTGAGGTGGGTCTGGAGAAATCCATGTGCCCCCCCTTTATCCACACCCCACACCCCTGAGGAAGCTGGGAAGGGCTTCCCATGAGTGTGGGGAGGCCAAGTCAGTGCCGAGTCAGGCCCCTGCCCTCATACGAGGACCCCTGGAAGCCTCAGCAGCTCCTCGTCTGTCCCCACTCTGTCCCTGCTGCCTCTGTACTTTCTGCCCCTTCTCCTCCGCCCCTGCTTGCTGGGCCTACACCTCCCAGCCTGGCTTCCTTCTCCTACCTTGGCGGATGCCCAGCCTTTGGGAGAGGCCCTGCCTCATTCCCTCCCTCTCCTCCCCCCTGATGGGATTTTAATGGCTGCATTTTCAAATTAGTTCTGAGCCTTTCAAAGACTTATCAGGGAAATAAGTATTTCCACCAGACTCTGGGCCACCCCTCCTGGGGCCACATCTGGAGGTTGCACTGCCGGCGGGTGGGGGGGTTGCACAGAGAGTCCCCCCACTTGGGCACAGTCACACAGGGGCAAACCACAGCCACACATCCACACAGAGCTCGTATTTAAAAAACATGTTGAGAAGTCATAGCGCCGGCAGTTGGAAATGGATTTGAAAAAGATGACAGGAAAGAAGCCAGTGATAAGAAGGGGCAGAGAGGCCAACTCAGAAATGGGGGGAGGGGGCCCAGCCTTTCGATAACTGAGAAACAAAGGCACAGATCGACTCACTGGCAAAATGGCCCTCCCCTGATGTACTCACCCCGGCCCTGGGGGGTGAAGAAAGAAGGAGATGGCCAAAGAGAAGAATACTATGCAGCTGGCAAAAACAGCCCCGAGGCGCCCCCTTTCCCGATGTGGAATGTTCCAGTGTCTGAGGGGCGCAGGACAGCCACTCCCCACCGTGTGTGTGCTCGTTCAGTAGCAGGAGAAGACTGTGCTCCTGCAGCTTCAGGATCTAGTGTAACCTCACTCTAGAAGGAGGAATAGAAGCTGGTTTGCAGGAAGGAGGAGAAGGGAGGAGGCCCTCTTGTTCCATTGAAATCTGGAGCCTAGTGAATTCATCCATGGTTTAAAAAATAAGCTACGGCATCTTGAAAGAAGTAGGGACAGAAGGAGGTGGAAGGAGAGAACAGGGGCTTTGCTGTCGCTTCTGCTGCCTGCGGGAGCCTTTTTCTCATCCACTGCCTGCTCCCTCTGGGCTGGGGATTCCAGTCTTCATTTGGGGGAACGGAGGTGCGCAGGGGGGTGGGGGAAAGCGACGTGTCCACGGTCTTCAGGTGTGCACGCGACCCCGTCATCCTTCCCTGAGAGCCTCCTCCCCAGTTCCCTCCGCTGCCGCACGCCGCCCCGGGAGCCTGAGCTGCACCCCCGACGGACACCTGGAGCACTGAGCCAAGCGTCCCTAGACCACCTCTGCCCTGGGGAGTTCGGTCAGGGGGGAGGAGAGCCCCAAAAGGCTCCTACCACGTAGGCTGTGGTTTCCTCCCGGGTGGGATGCGGGCCCCTGTTGCAGGTTGCACTCTCCCATGGAGTGTGCACCAAGAACCTGAGGCCCCAGGCCGTGGATGTGCAGGGCAAGGGACCGAGTCTTCTTAGCCCAGCTGCGGCTGCGTGTGCCCAGGTCCTGCCAGGCCAGGGCACGCTTGATTCTTTCAGGTTTAGGTGAGCATGGGGATGACCCTCCCTGGCGGGACTCTACGGCTGGTTTCCTGGGCAATGCGGGGTAGCATGCCCCTGGTGGGGCAAACAGACAGACATCTGCCCCAATCCCTGCAGGTGCACGAGGGCGCTTGGAGATGCATGGACTTTGTTGTCCCTGCACCAGGTCCCCTGTCCACCCACACCCAATCACAGTCGGTGGATGCGACCCCCTCCCAAGCCCCCAGGGCTAGGAAGTAGGGTCAGACAGCATCTATCTGGATGCAGGGAAGAGGTGGTCTGGCGGGCCCTGCGGGGGGTGCCCATGGATGGCTAGGAGCTGATGGCGAAGGTGTTCCCAATGCCCTCCACCCAGAGCCCCCCTGAATATGCCGGACCCCGCCAAGGGCAGGTGGGGGTCCTGAGCTGCAGTTTGTGCAGGCTAGTCCTGTACCTTTGCCTCCCTGCGCCTCTCTGGCCACCTGGGCCAGTCAGGGACCCCTCTCCTTGTCCTTGCTTCCATCTGCTGTGAGCCTGTGGCCTTGTGCATGTGATTCGGCAGGTCAGAGGGGCCCCTCCCACCTCCTCTACATCTGTTCACGGTGCAAGAATCCAGTAGTCAAAGGGTCTGGTGTCCTAGCCTCACCCACACCTACACCTACCAGGCAGAAGGGAAACTGAGGCTGCCGGTGTCCTGGGACTGGTGGAGGTCATGTGGGTCTCCCAGGCCAGTCTCTCCCCTCCCTCACTAGCACTGCATTCCTTATTGATCAAGGGCCATATTAAATTAAAAACTTGATTCAAACAGCCTGAGCTTCCCAGGTTCATAACTACATACAAAGACACCAGCTGCAGGATCCTTACAGCTGCCCTGGGCTCCCCACCTCCCAGCCCGTCTTCCAGGTTCCACTAGCTGGCAGTGCCCTTCCACATTCATGCAAGGCAAGAAATTAGTTTCAAAGGCTGCCGCAGGAACTTCCTCCACATCTTAAGGGCTCTGGGAGCCATTGCTAGGATGCGGAGCAGAGGACAAAAGAGCTTCAAAGTGATCATCAAAGACCCCCGCAGCTCTGGGGGAGAGAACCCCAGGGTGAGAGCAGAGCCTGGAGGCCAGTGAGGAGGCGGTGGCAGGAGATGCGCCACTCAAACTACAGTGGTGACGGCTGACAGGGAAGAAGCACAGGAGTGGAGGGATGGAGGAGGAGAACGGGCAGGTCCTCACTAGTTCTAGGACTTTATTCCTTCAGAATAAAGGAGCCAAAGGCCAGCCCCAGCCCCTTACCCTGCAAACAGCTCCCCCAGACTCATCCGTGTGCTTCTCTGTGAACTGAGGGTGACCGTCCGATTCTCTCCGGTAGAAAGGGATCGTCGCTGGGCCTGGGGCTCGGAGAGTGCTGGATTTCCAGTGCTGGGCCCAGGCTCACCCTGAGGGTGGGGCATCGACGAGGGGGCGGCTCACCAGGGAAAGCACAGGGTGGGAGGGATCTTGGTGGCTTGGAATTGGGAGGGCAGGGGGAATTGGAACCTGGTACCCACACATGCTCCCTGAGGGTCTCTGGTGGTCGCTGGGGAGCAGGGCTTACATGGGTCCATAATCCTGCCACCCTCGGGGAAAGCTTGGAGAAGCACGGGCCTTCCTGGCCCCCACTGTCCACTCACCCAAACTGTGACTTTAAGAGCCATGCTCCTGCCCTCACGGCAGTTCACTGAGTGTCCCTCCTCCTAGCCTTTGTCTCCGCTGGGCCACCTGCCTGGAGTGTTCCCAGCTTTGCAGGATGTGGTAGCCTGAGCATCCCAAGCTGGGCTTGCAGCTCCGTCACACTCAAGGATTCGGAGGGCTACAAGCCCTGCCCGGAGCCGGTCTGTCTCCCTTCCTGCTGGAGCTGGCACCACTGTTCACTGAGCGTGTCACTGGCCAGTGCCTCCCTTCCTCTGGCCTCAGCCTGCTGGCCAGCAAAGTGGACACGAAATCCCATTTGGCTTAAAAGTTCATGCCGGGTGATTTTCTCTCTCATTCCTGGTGGGCTGGCTGAGAGGCAGGGCAGGGTTTCAGCACTGCAGCCAGCTCCTCTCCTCTCCCTCCCCCTCAGCAGGAGAGGGGTAGAGCCCAATCACGGAACCTAGACTGAATCCTAGGGCCCGCCCTACCCAGCTCTGTGGTCTGGAAGAAGGCGGCTAGTTTTGGGGGGGGACCCAGGGTCACGTGAACAGCCCCATATGGCTCCAGCACACACAGCCCCAGACCCAGATTCCCCTCACTCCGTGCTTCCCAGTGAGGGCCCATCCGGCAGCCCCTGCCCAGTCTCCATAGGTCCACAGAGCCTAGGCTGCTGCAAGTGACTGGGACCCAACCATGAAGATGAGAAGTGGGTGTGAGGGGGTGATTGAGCAACATGGCCTCGGGGCGCAGTGTCTGTGAAGGCACCTCCAGGGTCTCCGTGGGAGGAGGGAAAAGGGTTGACTGGACTGGCCCTGGCAAGCACCTGCTAGCTGGTGTCCGATTCTGTCCATTTCCCAGATGAGGAACTGGAGGCTCAGAGCCTGGCCCAGGATCGGTCAGTGTTGCAGCCCGGGGGAATCCTGAGTCTCCAAGCTCTCTGCTGGAATGTCTTCAGGGGGTGGAGTGGGCTCTGTGAGAGACGTGCCCCCCAAATGAGGTTTTCGCCACCCCCTCTAGACTTCCAGACCCTGACCACTGCTCTGCCCACCCACCGCCAACCTGATGACCACCGTCACTGCACCCACCTCCATCTGCAACTGGGATCCAGAAATGGCTCCCTTCTTACAGCCGCTCCAGGCCGCAGGCCTCCCTCATGCCTCAGGCATTCTGGGCTCTGGGATTGCCAATGGGCCTGGGGGGAGGAGAGGGCCCTTCTTCCAATTGCCTCCATCTGATATTTTATTTTACACATATTTTTTCTGATTAGTTACAAAAAATATTTTTTCTCCGGAGTTGCAATTTAAACAATATTTGAAGCCCGCCGAAGCTATCGACCAGGCAACGGTGATGAATTAGAGACGGTAATTCGAATCCATCGACCGCCCCGCCCCTGCCCAGGAGCCTGCCGCCCCTCCCCCAGCCCCTCTCCCATAATTACTGTTTGAGACAGAGCAGGGGAGGGCTTCGAAGAGGAGGCGGCTGGGAAGCTGCCAGAAATCAGAGGCTGGTCCCCATGGGGGTGGGGTGAGGCCCCATGGGGACCGGCTTTGCAGGGACTAGGGGGTCCCAGAATCTAAGAATGCGAGACCCCGACTTTACAGACGGTTAAACTGAGGAACGCAGGGGAGGAAGGCAGGGTGGTTGGCGGCGGGGTGAGGGGACCCTGAGGTCTACCTGGTCAGACTCCTCGGGTGCCTTGTAGAAACAAAGAAACTGCCCCTGCCCCCTTGGTTCCTGAGCCGGGAGAGAGAGAGGAGGGTGAAGCTGGAGGGGCAGAGAGACCGAGGCCCCCGGACCCCATGCAGAGGGGCTGCAGCCCCCGGAACTCTCACCTCCCCTTTCTCAGTTTCTCTCGTCCTCTCCTTCTCCCTGCCCCTCTTTCTTTCTCGCCAGTGCTGGTCTCTCCAGTTCTGCCTCTTCGTTTCCCTTCTTTGTGTTTGTCGCTCCCGGTTTCCCCTACCTGTCTCTGTCCCTTGCTCTCTCCCAGTCTCTGCAGGCGTCTCCCTTCCCCCGGTACCTTTCTCCCGGCCTCAGTGTCGGGATCATACTTCTGACCCCACAGCTATGGGGCGGGCAGGAAGGCGCGCGGGCCAGACCGCGGCGCAAAGCTGGCGAACCTGGCGGGGCAGTTGGGGGCGAGTGGTGACGCCGCGGGGAATGCGGGAGGCTTTCGCCGGGCCCGGGATGGGGAGGAGGAAGGGCGCAGATTGGTCTCTGCCGGGTTTAAAATGTGCAGCGGGGGAGCAAACCGGGCCCCTGGAGGCGTTTCGGGCTGCCCCCAGCGCGGTTGCACATTTGGGGGTGGATGCGCCCTGCCTCCTTCCTCTAACCGCTGAGATTTGCCGCCACTTAACCGCTTTTCATTTGCGCAGCGACCGGAACTAAAGGCCTTTCCGCTGGCCCGTGCCTAATTACCCCTCAGCCCTCAGCCACCTCTAACATCCCAGCCAGCGCTCCGGTGTAGACTCGGCCTCCAGTGCGCCAGAGGCGCAGAAGGTGCCCCGAGTCCCGCTCACAGACCGAGAGGGTCGATGGGGTCCTGGCTTGGGCTGCGTTGGGAGGAGCGAGGGACACATCCGACTGACCAGTTCATTATTTCCAACACCCTAGTGCTTCCAGGCCCTGCACTCACCCTCTCCGCTCCCCTCCCGCTCCCCTGGTCTGACTCCCACTTCCCCAAAGGGGCCACCCAGGCTCAGAGAGGGAGACAGCTTCTGGAACTGCAGGAGTCCGGGAGGCCAGCCCTCCGGCCTCGTTTTGCACATCTGTACTTACGAGGGCAGTGGGAAGGGAAGCCCCAGCTTCGCAGTCGCAGTCGGGGCTCCCACCAAGGCTGCCCCCACGACCCCCACCCCCGAAGCGGCGCCTTCCTCAGGACTTCCCACCTGCGCTTTGTCCTTTTGAGGCCTTGGCCTACCTCTTGGGTTTCCCCAAAATGTGAGATCGAGAGGCCACTAACGGGCCATGTTAGCTACATGACATGACTGAGAAAATCAGAAAGTGGCACCTGTTCTTTGGGATACACCCATGTTCCGCACAGTGTCCCTGAACCGCAGGCACTGGGGAGGAGGGGGGTGGTGGCCAGCTTGGCAATGTCAAACGCCACGTGTTGCCCATTTGACAAGTGCCACTAAGTGTCCAGTGCATTTTGGTGATACCTGTGGCCAGAGAGGAGGGGTTGTGCTCTCTGCCACCTGATGTCACCTCCACTGCTCACTGCAGGCTGTGGCTCTGTGTTGGTGTGACCGAGTGTCCCCTTGGGCACACCTGGTCGTCGCATGTGTCATGGGGAGAAAGACAGAGCTGGTGCTGCCCTTCCATACAACTGTCCAGGCTCCTGACACCATTTCTAACAGATCACCGTGACCTCCCCACACACTTGGTCACCTGTCACATAGGAAGGAGCATTTATTTCCCTGTTCACCAAGGTGGAGAATCTAGGAAGCCTATAGGCGGCTCAGCTAGTCACCTCAAACTGCAGAGAGGGAAACTGAGACTCCTGTGTGGGGACAGGCTTTTTGGGTTGTCTAGAATTCGGGGGGGAGGGGAGTGGGAGGAGTGAACAGGGGACCCCTCTCTACCCAATGGGTGTCCCCTCTTCCCAGCCCCCATGTCTGGCAGGGGCACAGCCAAGGTTCTCCCTGCCTCCCTGCGTGAGGGGTGCTGAGTGTGAGCCCCAGCCCACTCCGTCCAGCCCCACTCGCCCCTGCATGCAAAGAGCCATTGATCTGGTGCCTGCGGCAGCTATTGTCATGGTGTCTGGGGCGTCTGCAGCCCCCTCCCCAGAGTGGCCAAGCGAAGACCACCCCTCCCAAGCCAGGCCCATTGAGGTGATGGGGGGGGTCTTTCCTGTATCCCCCCATGCACCCAGGGAAAGGAGGCTTGGCCAGGCCACCTCTCTGAGGGCAGGTGTGGACCCAGCTGCTGTCAGCTTGGAGGGAGGAGGGAGTGGGATTCCCAGGGGGGCTGGGGGCTGAGTGAGACAGACACAGAGGCTGAGAGACAAAAAGAGTGACAGAGAGGAGAAAGGATGAGGGGAAACAGGAAAAAAAACGGCAAGCAAGAGAAAAATAAATAGCTATGAGGTTGCTCTGACAGAGAGGCCGCAGAAATAAGAGAAACGTAAAACAAAAACAAACAAACAAAAAACCAAGGCGGGCAGCGGGGTGTGCATCTTGACCAAGAGTAAACACGCAGGGGTGTGAAGGCCTCCGAACCGAGCGGGCGGGAGTCCCCCGGTCACCCCTCCCCCGCTCGTTCTCCAGTGACCTTTGCCAGCGGCCGGAGATGGGGAGGGGGCTATCGATCGTGGAGGCTGAGCCACAAAGATGTGCGCGCTGGGGCCAGGGGCTGAGCACCGGCCTGGCCCTGGCCGCCAGCGCGCCCTCACCCGGTGCGCATTCCCAGTTCTTTGCCCCGGGGCTGGAGTCACAGCGAGGGACTGTTCCGGAGGAGGAGAGTGGCACCCCGAACTGAAAGCAGCGGCGTGTACAGGGCACAGCACCTCACCCCCACATACACACCACACACACATTAATCGACCCTGCAGGCTGCTACGGGGATCCTTGGTTCCCAGACGTATTGTGCGGGTGGAGGGGGTGAGGCGGCACCACACAACCCTTTTGGCGACGGTACAGACCCGCAGGGGCACAGGTCACGCTCTAACCTCCTGTAAGAGAGCCCCGAGCCGGCCGGAGGGATGCACGGCCCGGGCGTGGGGAGGCGGCCAGGGCTGCTTGGTGCTGGGGACAGCCCAGTGTCCCTGAGCCAGCGTCCCGGGGTCAGGCGGTGTGCGCCGCGCTCCTACCTGCGAGGCGCAGCGCAGACATACGCTGGAACTCGGGCTCCTGCAGCCACTTCCACATCCTGCGGAAGGTCTCGCGGCCCGACTTGAGCTTGCTCCACGGCTTGGGGTTGCGTAGCAGGTCAGAGAGTGTGCCCTGTGAACGGCACAGGATGCGCTGCGCGAAGATGGCCTGCGGGATGCTGTAGCGTTTCAGCTCCGCGGTGATGCGCTGCGCCACCTCTTTGGTGTTGATCTCCTCGGCCGCCGCGCCAGCCCCAGGGCCGCCGCCACTACCCGGGCCGCCGCCGCTCGAGTGAGGCCCGTGCGCCCCGACCGCCGCCAGCCCGCCCAGCGGCGCCAGCAGCCCAGCGGAGCTCCCACTACCCGCGCTGCCCGCGCCCCCGCCTCCCGGCAGCCCGCGAGCCAGCGCGTCTTCTGCGCGCCCCAGCAGCGCGGCGTGCGGTTCGAAGGCAGCGGGCGGCAGCAGCTTGTCTCCGGCCAGGTGGCTCGGAGCGCCGTAAGCGGCCAGCGGAGGGGGCGGCGGTGGAGCCTGGGACTGCGGGGCGCCGTGCAGCGCGGGTGGCAGTGCGTTGGGCAGCGGAGACAGCGGCGACCCCATGGCGGGCAGCTCTTTGCCGTAGGGCCCATAGAGGTGGCCCACGGAGGCGAGCGCTGCGCGCTCGTCGCGCATAAGGGTGAAACTGCCGCTCACGCTGGCAGCCAGGCGCTGCGGCGGGGGCGGTGGGGGAGGTGCGGCCGCCGGGTGCGGGTGCGCATGAGGGTGGCCGCCGTGAGCTGCCGCGTGCTGGTGGAACTTGTCAGCCACGGCCGCGAGCGGCGGCAGGTGCTGCAGGGGCGTGAGCGTCGTGTAGGTGCCGCCCAGGCCGGGTGCCTCGCAGGCCATGCCCATAGCCGGGTGCAGCGGGCCAGCCAGCTCCCCGCGGAAGTCCGCGCCGCCGCTCGCGCCAGCCGCACCGCCCGCGCCCCCGGCGCCGCCGCCGCTGCCGCCGCCGTCCAGCAGGCTCGCCATGCCGGCTACCAGGCCCGGGCGCCCGGGTGCCACCAGGCCGCGGTGCTGCGTCGCCGCCGAGCGCGCGTGGCCTGGGCTCAGCAGCTCGCCTGCCTGCGCGTGGGCCACGCCGTGCAGGCCCCCCAGGCTCTCCAGGCTCAGCTCCATGCTGGGCCGCCCGCCCGCCGCGCGCGCTCCTTGGCGCCGGCCCGGCGCGCTCAAGGCCGCTGCATGGCCCCCGCCCGCTCCCCGGTGGCTGCGCGCAAGGCTGCCTGGCTGCGCGGCGCTGGGCCCGGCCTGGCTGCGAGCGCGGCCACCAGGATGTGGCAGGGGAGCGGCGGCCAGCAGCCCGGCCCGGGTCTGACGTCAGCGCCCCCGCCCACCGGCTCCCCTCGCCCCCGCCTCCCGCCACCTTGCTCTCCGCCCTCTCTGGTCCCTCCGAGCGTCAGGCAGACCAGAGTGGGCCTTCTGGGGTCTCCTGCCACTGTGCGGGACGCCTGGGGGCCTTACTTACCGAGGACAACAGGAGGGAGTCTGGGGACAGACTCTGGCGAAGTGGGGCTGGGGCCTCTCTCTGCACCTGGGATTCCGTGTCCCTCCCCAGAGAGTCAACAAGAGCACTTTCCCGCCAGGCGCCTCTGAGTCCCTCCCACGGGAGTGCGGTGGGGTTGTGGCTCACTAGGGACCCACGCCCCACGTGTTTCCCCAGGGCGCACACACCGACTTTAGGAGGTGGGGCCCTCCGCAAGTTCGGCTTCCCCTTCACACACACTAGGGCGTCACATTCCTCTCCCACTGACCTCTCTGAGGGGCAGTGGTGAGGACGGGAAGGTCCTCGGGTTGGTTCAGGGCCTGTTTGCTGGAATGTCTGGATCTGCTCTAATCGTGGGCACCTGGTCCTCAGTTTCCTCAGCTGTACAATGGAGCACCTGGCCTCAGGGGTGCCAAAGGTCCCTCCTAATTCCAGGTTCTTCTTTCTTTCAACCTAAGGGTGGGACTCCTTCCTAAGGAGCTCCTGCTTCAACCACCCCCTTCCCCACGGTTTTTCTTTTGGGTGCAGGAGCAAAGGCCCTCCTTTTCATCACCACCTGGAGACAGGTGAGGCCCACATGCAAGTCCGGAAGGGGTCCAGAGCGGCCAGACCAGGCCCCAAAGGGTGCTGCCATGTTAAGGCCAGAGTCTCCAGTGGAGAGGAAATCCCCAAACCAGTCCACTCCCCCGTCTTTCCCCATTACATCTGCCCTCCCAAATTTTGCCTGGTTTCCAGAAGAGAAAAGGGAGGATAAAGCTATTGAGGCCTCCGCTGGATCCCCCAAGCACACCATCTGTGCACCCCTCCCTCCACCTTCAACAGGATTTCCCGCCCAGGGGGTTGTGGTCGCACCTTGGGGGCTTGACTGTCTGCTCTGCAAGTATGAGCAGGGCCTTTCCGCGTGTCCGTTTCCCCTTCCCGCTGGCCGCAGCTTCGAGCAGAGGGGTCTGTGCAGAGGGCCAGAGTGGGGCAGGGCCATCTCTCAGCGCCAGGGGGTTTGGACACCTGGGTGAACTGGCCCCCTGCTTAAAAGGGGGTAGGGCATCAGACAGTAGAGCGATCTGATCCAAGTCCTGGGCTGGTATAGGGCTAAATGGGTTTCTTATCCCTATTCCATTGTGCTTTGTGCCGAGGACTCAGCATTTAATAGCTGCTTACTGTTTCCCAGGCACACGCTCCTCTCCCAGCCTGGAGGGGGAGTGGGTCAAGTTCCCCAGCTGTCTCGGGACCAAGGTGGAGCGTGGTGGGAGTAGGGGTTCCCCTTGGTTCCCACGTTCTGTCCAAATGGGACACTGCCTGCAGGTCCATGGGCATTTCAAGTGCATGATTTTTGTACAATTCCAGGTTCTATGTCATCACACCCATCTTCCAGGTGGGAAAACAGAGGTGAGAAAGAGGGGTGGGTCTGAACAACTGAATCCCCCACCCTCACACAGGTTCTGAGTCCGAGGGGGCATGCAGGTTCTGGCGACGTTGAGGTCTGACTAGCCTGACCTCCCCTCCCACCCTCCAACAATCACAGACAATTAAAAATAGTCGTGGGATGTAAAAATCAACCAGCCCCATGAGACGGTCACACCCCAGGCCCAGAAACCACGGGCCGGGGTCCCCATGGCTGGGAGAGCAGAGGTGGTGGGCAAAGTCCCGGATGCCGCAGGGGTGCTCTGCGGGGGTTGCGGCCGGCCATGTGGCCTTTGCATCCTTCTGTTCCTGGTCCTCAAGCTCGATGACCACTTTCATTTCCACACAAGCATTGTGGGTTTTCCACTCTAGTAAGGCAAGCATCCATTTTGAAAGAAAAGAGGTGGGCTGGTGGCTTTGGGAAGGAGCCTTACCCTTCTGCTGCCTCAGGACACCCCAACCCCCAAGTCTCCGACAGGCTGCTTCAACCCGGAGGACCAGCCTCAGCCAGGACAGGGTCCCACTCCCTGGACGAGCTGTGCTCTCACCGGGAGATGGAGAAAATGTTCCAACCTCCAGAGAGAGGAGGGGGAGGGGAAGTGGCCCCCTGGAGCCCCAGAAACAGTGTCCCCCCACCATCGGCCTTTCCGTAATTAGTAAAGTAGAATCGAGCCTGCCACGGGGTGGGCTGGTGGCTCGAGCCTGATCGATTTTGAATCATTAGGCAAATTGCAGGCAGGGGTGGGGTGGGCTGGATGGGGGCAGGGCGCCCCCCATTCTCGCCTCTGTGGGGACCTTAGCCGCGGTAGCAGAAGCTCTCCCACCTCAGCGTCCCCTCCTGGAAACTTGCCATTCAACCTCTGGAGCCTGCGCCTGGGCTGCGAGGGGCCTCTGCAGGCGCTGGGCAGTCCCTGGCTGTCCCTAGGCAATGTCCACCTTCTGTGGGACACGCCTGACCTGGGAGAGCCTAGAAGCACAGCCTGGGGTCCTCTGACCTGGAGACTGACTCCCAGGGTCCAGAGAGCAGTGGGAGGACCCACTGGGGTTCGGGTTTCTTCCCGGCCTTGGGGGCCCAGGCACCTCCAGCGCTACGATGGCCATGACCCACCCTGCCCTGAGCTGCAATCTTTAACCAGTACCCTCCGCCTCACCTCTTCTCGGACAGGTCGTGTTTCTGGTTGTTTTGGTTCCTGCGGTCCAGCTAAAGATGCTGGGGTAGGGGTGGAATACCTAAAGTTTTTATTTTCCGTGCTTCTCCAAGGCCCCTTCATGGTTCGCGGCTGTTTTCTGATTCCATTTGTCTCCCACAGAAATGAAAGTTACCGGCCGCGGCGCACCCCTTCTTTTATTAGAGCGAGGTTTTAATCAACAGTGGCAATTAATGTTCCCCCAGTCTGGTCGGTGCCCGAGGTCTGCGCTGGTCCCAGCTTCAGCCCCCCAAACCTGCAGACGCCCCAAATCCTGGCGGGCGCACACCTGGAGGGGCAGCGTCCTCCCGCCCAACTCTTGCCCCTTCGTTCGGGCGGGGTCGGAGGACTTATTTAATTTTGGGGGGAGGGTGTTAGGATTCTCAGGCCTGGCGGGGGTCCCAGCAAGGCTGAGAACGCAAGACACCCTAAGGTTTCACCATCTGGACGTCGGGCTCAGGGACGTTCCCAGCGCCGAATCTGAGGCGCAGCAATACTGGGGTTTCGCCTCTGGCGGGCCAGACCTCCTAAGCTTCCTGCCCGCGGCCCGGGGGCGCGGGGTCGTGTGGGCCCGAGGGTTGATGCTCTGGCGGACGTGTTGGCAACAGCTGCGCTGGATCGATCCCCGCGCCCTCCCAGGCTCCGTTGCCTTCGCCGCGGCGCGCGGCTCCATCGAATCCTCATCGCTCCAGGGCCGCGCCGCCCGCCGCTTTCTCGGCAAACACGGCGCTTGTTTGCGCTAGGACACCGGAGCTGGGCGTCCGCGGCCGGCAGCGTGTGTATCTGGGGGCCTCGCGTCTTAGTCCTCGCCCCCAGCAGCTGGGCCTCGGTGGGTCCGGAGTTCGAGGAACACAGTCAGCGGAGGGAATTCCACTCCCTCCAACTCCCCTCCAGGGCGGGTGATCGCAGTCAGGCCGGGCAGGCGCGGGGGGCTTTCGCTCCCACTGCTCTGTCCGCCTCTCAGTTTCCCCATTTTTAGGGTGACGCTCAGGGGC
Source organism: Tonatia bakeri (assembly GCA_004024845.1). Lineage (NCBI taxonomy): Eukaryota > Metazoa > Chordata > Mammalia > Chiroptera > Phyllostomidae > Tonatia > Tonatia bakeri. The sequence goes on along the minus strand of PVIA01000240.1, from coordinate 30,367 downwards.
TGGGGATCACAGAGCGCACGATTTCTGCTCACTCTCCTGCCGCTCCCTCTGCCTGCTTTGGCCTAACTCTGTGCGCCGCGGGTCCAGGACGGATCCCGGAGCTGGGCTGGGAGCTGGAGCCTCCGACGCCGAGAGAGAAAATGCGGGGAGGCCCAGTTGGAGGAGCAGTTAGAAGGGGCTACGGAGACGAATGCGCCCCCCTACTTCGGGCTCAGGTTCCTCCTCTCTGGGCTTTGCAGAGATTGTCTCCCCTCTTGAGGCAGTGAAGAAACTAGGAGTCTGTCCCGAAGTTTGCAGTCGGGGAAACTGAGGCCAGGCCACGCAGGGCGCAGCCGCCGTCTCCTGGAGGATGGAAGAGGAGGACAGGACGCGCTCTTGGGCTCGAGGACACCTCATTACCCCACTCCGCTGCCGGCGACGGTCGGGGCACTGCAGGCCGCGGTCTTCCCCGGCGCAACGAAACCCGCTTCTGGCGCCGCTCTCCAGAGCCGCCCCAGCGCCACCGCCGCCGTAAAGCTTCCATCCCCCGCCGCTAGGACCCTTGCCCACTCGCGGCCCAAACACTGTCTGGCCCTTCCTGGAAAAGAGGCTCTGACAATTAAAAATGTAAATATGTATGCATTTAATCCCAACGCTCTCCCTTGCCGAGAGGTAGCAGGCGAACCCCGGAGCCCTGTATCAGTCTGCGAGGCTGCAGCGGGGCTGCCGTGAGGGCCCCTTCCGGGAACCGCCTTGGCCGGGGTCCCGGCCCCTGGCTCCGCGAAGTCCGAGAACGCCGCTCTCCGTACCCGGATTGTCCGGCCCTGGGCCAGGGAGCCCAGGACGCGACGACAGAGGCGCGGGGAGGACAGACTTGGGCGAGCGCCCACTTTCCAGACTCGGAGACCGAGGCCCCAGCTGAGAGTGAGGACCCCGCCCTCCAGGCTCCGAGCGTCCGACGCCCCTGCCCAGGTGGGTTACTCTCTGTGGCTTCCGCTGGGGAGCCTGGCCCATGCCTGGAGCCCCATCAATGCGCCATTTATCTGAACACACCCGCGCCCTTTCCGCTCAGCGAGGGAGGGGGCAGGGAGGCAGAGAAGGCTTGTGCCCTCCTTGACAGCAGGGCTGGTCTCCTTCCTACCCCTGCCGCCCTCCAGGTCCGTCTCTTCTGCCAGTATCCCTTGCGGGTGAGAGGGCCCAAGGGACACTGAGGATTTGAGGCCGGGGGGAGGGGGCTTTAGGCATCTACAAGTCGAGAACGGAGGTAGGGAGCTGGGCCGTTCAGTTGATCTAACACGCTTCTCTGTGCAGCCCCCACCTCAGAGCTGAGGCCTCAGCCCCTGCCTTTCCCGAACAGCTTCTAGGCTTGGGGAAAGGAGAGGCAAAAAACTCTGCTATCACTCACCCCCTTGGGGTCAGGACTAGGGCAGAGAGAGACTTCCTGGGGGAAAGGAACCTTGAGGCTGGGTTTTGTAGGATGTCTAGGTGTTTGTGTCAGGTACCTGAGTCAAGGATGAATAAGACCCCTTGCAATTTCTGAAGGAAGAAAGCTGAGCAGGGGCAGATGGCTGGTATTCACTCGACACCTTGCAGGCCTTCATTAAAGATATATTTGTTGAAGGAATCAATGAGATAAAGCTGGGGGAGGACAGGAGAGGGAGGTGTCGGAGCTAGGCCTTGAATGCCAGGCTAAGAGGAGGTTGCACTTTGGGAGTCTGGAAGGAGAGTGTCCCAGGTTGGCCCTTAGAACAACTCCCTCCAGCCTCAGGCTGCACAGAGGGGGTCGTTGGAGACTCAGAGTGCAGACCCTCCTCCACCCCAGTACTGTGTGAGCTGGGAGGGGTGGGGAGCTGTTTGTTCCTGAGCCCAGTAGGTGAGTCACTGTGTACAGAAAGGAAAGGCTTCTCTTTCCTTCAGTCATCAGCCGCCTCCTACCTCCCCTCGCACCCCGAGGTGGGGGTGGGGGTCCTGCTAAGCTGGGTGCATGATGCTCCCGGCAGAATCCCACCCTATTTGCTCTCCTCTACATGTTTTGAGCTGAGACTGAGGGATGACTGCCCCCATTTTTCCATGAGGAAACTGAGGCATGGGGAGGTCCTGGGCTTTGCTCAAACCCCCTTGAGCTGAGTTCCAATGTTCGTTCAGTTTGTGTGACTTATGTGTCCACCTCGGAGTGTCCAGCTGGCAGTAGAGTTGGTCTCTGAGGCAACATTGAATGAAGTCCTGGCTGAATTTGTGGGGCGTGGGTTCCAGCTACCCAGAGCAACCCCAGCTAGGATCCTTCCGTCCCATCCAGCCCTTCAGACAAGCCCAGGGAAACCAAGACTCCTTAGACTCTGGCGTTGGGGGACAATAGCTGGGAGACCAGGAGGGACAGTCCAGCCTGCTCTCCAGGAGGATCCCCAAATCCGAGGCCTGTGACCAGCAGTGAGGGAATAAGGGTGTAGAGAGTCTGGTGTCACCGTGCCCTCGCTCAGCCGGCGCCAGTTAATCATTAAAGGAATCAGAGGGGAAGAGTCAGCTGGGCTCCTCCTAAAAAAGGCCACTGCTGTCTCCACCCTGGACTCTCTGGAATTTGACCCCTCAGGGAGACTGGCCATGGACTGGGGGTCAGAGCCTGGTGCAAACACCTCCATATTGTGGAGTCTGTAGAGGCGGAGGGTGGCCTCAGTTTCTCCTGCTGGAAAGGAAAGGGGGTTCTTGATGCTTCCCCTTTTCCTCTGCTTCCCTCTGGTGCTAAAAGCTGTGATGGTGGTTAGCCCACCTCAGGATCTCTCATGCCCCTCTGCCGCTCCAAGCAGTCCCCCGTGGCTTTCCTCTGTAACTGCCTCATAATTAATGCCCAAACTTTGCCTATGTGAGAACCACTGGGGTCCCCTCTCTTCTTCTGGCTTAAATAAAACAAGCACAACATCACACTTCTATCATTACTGAGCCCCTGTGCATCTGGACGTAAGAAGACAGACCCTCATTAGCAGCGTTTCCTGGGAACCAGGGAAGGACCTCCTCCAGCCCTCTCCTCACCCTGCCAGCCCCCCACTAGAAGGAGAGAAAGAGGAGGCTGGGGGGCCCGGAGTGAGAAACCAGGGACAGACACTTCCTTCTTTCCATCACGGACCCTATCAAGAGGGCCCCCTGGTAGGTCCATGCCACTGTGTACAGGGACCCTCTGAGCTGGACATTATGGAGCCCACTTCACAGGAGGCTCTGGGAGGAGGCAGCACAGGCAAGGGGCAGGGGGGTTTCGGTGGCTTTGGGTTAGCCTCTGCCCACCAGCACGCTGATTTTCTGTGTCTCGGACCTTCCCAGGGCTGGGACTTTTTCTGGATTCGGCACCCTCAGGCTTCATCAGAGTGTCAGCCTCAGTTCACCTCCCCTCTGTCTTGACAGGTGGGCAAGGCCAGGGCAGTCATCCATTTTCTGGGTGAACAAACCGAAGCTCCAACTTGCTGGCTGCCTTGACAATTACATCCATGGGGCGTGGACTCAGGCCCCTGATGATGAGCTCTGAGTAATGCATTTTTTTGTCGAGCCTCAGTTTTCCCATCTGCAAAATGCAGATCATGTCAAATTTTTGTGAATTGATACAAGTTGTTTAGATTTGGCCTGGACCATGGGAGGTACCATTGTTCTAACATGGAGTGGCTGGATGCAAACTCAAGCCTGTGTTCGGAGCCCAGGACTGAGCAAAGCTGCCAAGAGGACAGTTCAGGAAGGGGAGTGGCTTGAATGGGGAACGGGGGGGGGGGGCCCAAGGACAGCACCCCAAGAGGGGCCTGCTGGACGCCAATTCGCCCTGTGAGATTGCGGCCCCTAGCACTGTGGACTGGCTGTCTGCTGCCTGTGTCTCTCTCCCCATCCCAGGAGTCCCTGGAAGGTGCAGACAGGGTCTGGGGTGTCCTGGCGTTTCCATTGTCCAGCTCTGACCAGGGGCATACAGCAGGAACCCCTGCCCCAGGGGTCTGTTTAATTGTGCTAAAGCATTGGGTTGAGGCCTGTCTAGTTCATAACAGCTAAATATATGTGTGAGCAAGTATGTGCCTTGGTCCTGCACCCCTCATCCTCCCTTTGGCGGGGGGCTCTGGGAGAGGTGTGAGGCCAAGCCAGGCCCTGGTATGATGGCTGGAAAGGTGCTGACCCCGGCAGGTGTGGTGTGTGGACATCATGCCTCAGCACTTTCTGCGTACAGACAGATGTATGGGTGGAAGCAAATTGGTAGTGGATTATTTATGCCAGGGCTAAAAATTCCAACTCTGGGGCAAAAACCTTGGAGGAGGTTGGCACTGTGTGGTCATCCTGCCAGCTGATTCAGCTTGCTCCGAGGAGGTTTTGCCAGTCAATCTCTGTGTATGTTTTAACTTAAGGCGTCTGGTGCATTTGAGCCAAGCTCTCAAACCTGATCACTTGAAATGGAGCCTGGCTTCTAACCCAGTCTCAAATCCATTTCTTAGCTGGGTGTTGGGATGAGTTCTCACAACTTCTCTGGGCACATTTTCCTTGTCCCCATGAGGTTACCCCTCCCCTGAGGATGAAATGAGAGAATTCATGAAGGTCCTTAAAGGCTGGGACCAGATGGGAGCTGCTGTCTCTATCAGCCTGTTTGGGGTCCAGGAGCTTGGGGTGAGGGGGATTGCAGAGGCAAGGCAGCCAGAAGAAAAAAAAATTAGAAATAAGCTCAAGAGAAGCTGTAGCTGGCAGAGAGTGAGTCCACAAAACCTACATCAGGTGGTTCTAAACGCTTCCCACAGATGGGCTACCGTTTTGGCTCCGAGCTGCTCAGCAGGCAATGCAAAAAGAGCAACACAAAAATGTGCATATCTGTGGCCATGCACATAATTGGGGCCCTAAGAAGGCATGGTCATGAGCCTGCGTGTAGGTGTGTCTGGGCAAAATTCTAAAATGACCCTCCTGATCTTTGCCTACTGGTGGCTTGAATGTGGCTGGCTTACAGACAATGAAACGTGGCAAATGTGATGGGTGTCCCTCCATGATTATGGTATGTTATGTGAGTCCGTGTCCTGGCAGAGATTCTCCTGCTGGTCTTGAAGAAATGAGCTGCCATGTTGTTGGGCGTCTCTAGAAGGGCCACATTGTTGGGGCACAGCTGCCATGTTTTAGGTCCTGAAAGCAGCCCCCAGCTGATAGCCAGAAGGCAAAACAGGATCTCAGTCCAACAAACACAAGGACTTGAATTCTGCCAACAACCACAAGAGCCTGGAAAAGGAGCTTAAAGTCTAGAAAGGAGCTCAGCCTACTGACACCTTAACTGAGGTCTTGTTGGACCTGAGCAGAAGAACTGGTGATGTGTGTTGTTTGATGCTGGTAAATTTGTATTGATTTGCTACTCAAAACTTATTAGCTAACTAGTACATAGGGTAACATGCTCTTGCTTTATGCATTTCTATCTGCCACCAGCTCAGTAGAGACCTCCTGCTCCTTCATCAATTGCACACATGGTCGTCATTGGTGTTCTGCATTGATTGAGCACCTACTGTGTGCCAGGCTGTGCATTAAGTATTTGATCTGAATCGTCTTGGTGCATCTTCTCCCCAGTCACAGGGAATTGTGCTCATTTTCAAGATGTGCAAACTGAGGCTTGGATGTTTAACTGAGCAATTCCAGAGCACACGGGGGTAAGTGTGTGCTTGAGGCAGCTTGAGGGTGTCAGGCCCCCATGTCTCCCTTTGGCTGCCCCTGGAGGTTTGTCCCATGTCTTCATCTCACCAACCTACTGGCTTTCCCTCAGCACAGTGGCTGTCAGAGTGAGCATCCCACCTGCTATATCAATGCCCTTAGATATGGGGGGAGCTTCCAGATGTGGGGAGCCAGCTATCAGGGCTTCCATGAGCCTCCCAGACAATCCTGATGCATGCCTACATTTGGGGACAACAGAGAGTGAATTCTTTTGTCTTGTGCCTCTGGGTCTTTGCACAGGCTTCTCTCTTCTGAGGAAGGCAAAACTCCTCACTGTCTTTTTGCAGAGGTCACTCCTCCTCGGTCCTTCAGGCCTCAGCTGGTGTCACTGCCTCAGATTGGCCCCACCCTGTTTCACTATCTCACACTTCTGTGTCTCTTACAGGGGTCTTAACACAATTCATAGTGGTATTTTTCCCTGGAATATTTTGTTTAGCACCCTTCTCTCTGACCAGACTGTGAACTTCAAGGAGGCAGGGACCTGGTGCACAATAGGTGTGTAGTAACTGGCTGATGTATGTGATTGAATGAGTGAACGAATGAAAGGATGGATGAATAAATGAATGAATGAATGTCCCTACCTTTCTGTTTCCCCATTGCTAAGAGAAAGGAAGGCAAATTTTAAACAACTCATAGCTGTATCTCAGCCTGAAGCCGCCAGAAACACCAGCTCCCTTGGCGGAATGCATTGACCCACCTTGGGGTGGAGTGTCTGGTTTTGTGGAGCAGAGGTGGGAGGCTGCAGGTGCGGAGGGGGCTGCGTCAACATGCTGGGCAGCAGTCAAAAGCCCCCCTACCCCACTCCCAGCCGTGCCTCTAACAAGAGTGATTTGCTGGTGGGGGGCTGTGGTGTGTGTGTGTGTGTGTATGTGTGTGTGTGTGTGTGTGTTCATGCTCCTGTGTGTGTGTGTGCAATGTGCAGCCTCTGCAGCAGCCAGGACGGAAAAGCCCTTTAACACACAAAAGCTGGAAAGGCACATTAAGCCCATTATCAATATTTTGCCTGGAAAAAATACAAAAAGCATTTTCTTCTCTGAAAAATTAATAACCTGGAAGGGGGGAGTGTGGGTTTGATGTCTAGTGAGTGAGGAGAGGGGCAGACTTCACTCTGCCCCCAAGGGAGTGCCTGGGTCCCTCTGAGCAGTTTCCCCAATCATCCCATCTCTGGCTCACCCCCACCTGGTCCTCATCTGATAGAGCCCCCAGCAGACCTCCAGCTATAAGCTTGTTCCCCCAGTCCACCTCCATCCTCCCCTGGAGAAGGGCATCCTCCTCACCTGAGCCTCTTCCAACTCTCCTCAAATGGGCCGTGTCTTTCTGTCTTTCTGCCTGTGTTTCTGATGTTCCCTTGTCCCTCTGTTCTCCCTAGGTAACTCCTACTCTACCTGCAAAGCCCAGCTCCAACGCCCTCTCCTTCATACAATTTCCCCTCCCTTCCCAGATAGAACACCACTGTCCTTCCCCAGCCCCCAAACACAGTGCACTCACTCCCCCCAGGGACTCCTCAGCCCTAGGTGTCTCTCTCTGGCCCATTCAGTGTCCTTATGTCTCACCCACAGCTGGGGGGCTCCTGAGAGCTAGGCAAGAACTGGCCCCTCCAGGACCTCAGCATCTTCTGGCAGGGTGGGTAGGTATTTGGACGATAAACAAGGCTCACACCCACCTCCCCTTAGGCCTGGAGAGATAATTCTAGATTCTGGCTGGGGAGGAGGAACAAAGCCACATTCTTCTGAGGTCTCAGTTTCCCTTTTTATAAAACAAGGAGTTTTGATCAGATTTTAAATTTTGGAATAATTTATTTTCTCACCCATCCCCTAACACTTTTTGAACTCCTTCTTTGTGAAGACTTTTCGACGTTCTAGACATTGAGAAAAATGGCCAGCTGGCACTAGAAACTCAGCTTGCAAACAACGTTGCTGTCTGCAGCTCTCTGTCCTCCTCCCTCACCCATCCCCCAAGGGCAAATCATTATTCTCATTTTATTGAGGACATTGAGACTCCACCAGGAGGCACCTGGGTCTATTTGTGGACATCTCTTGTGATGTCCCACACTCTGGGTGCCCTGACTAATGGGGACCCTCTCCAGTTCCGAAGAAGCATGGAGCTGTCCTTGGTCCTGAAGTTAGAAATGAAGGTTTTGGATCTGGGCATGGGGTTTCCCTCTCAGCCCACCCATCTGAGTCCCTTCCCCTGCCCCAGTGGTCAGACCCCGTGTTCCCCCTCTCTGCTAGTCTGGAAGACCCCAGTTCAGTCACTTTGGGACTGTCAGCCCCCCAGTTTGCTATTATTGTATCCTGATGACCTCCCTTCAGCCCTGCGCGATGTCTTGTACCTCCCCCCAATCCCGCCCTTCATATCCTGTGCCCCTACCAATCCTCTCCAGTCTCTCATGCTAACCCCATGGGGCTGGGAGTATCATAGCTCAGCTCTGCTTTCCCTGTGTGAAACGAGTGAACAGACAAGAATCTAGGCATCTGGACACTAAGGTGTGACTCCACAGAGGCCCTAGTCCCTCTATGTACACTAGCGCTGCCCCCACCTCAAAGCATGAAATCATCAGGGCTGTGGGAATCCAGAGCCTCTACTTGAGTGTTCTAGGAGGACTTTCTGGGGGAGGTGACCCCAGCAGAACCCAGACAGGTGGAAGGTGGGATGGCTCTCCTTCCAAACCCTGAGCTGAGCTTGAAAGGTTGAGAAGGGTGGGCAGTGACTCCGTCACCTGGAGGGCAGAGAACCGAGCTCATTAGGGGAGAGGATCAGACACACAGCTTCTTCAGGGCAGGAGAGGAGTGGGCAAAAGGGAATGTTTTACCCAGGCGGCTGCGATCTCTCTTCCAAGGCCAACAGCCCTTCAGATATCGAGCATCCCTGTCGATGCCGCTAGCTGTAAGTGGAGGGAAAACACTTAATGGGCAGCTTGAGCCTCGCTCAGGTGGGTGGATGCCTGGCTGCTGAGAGAAGGTGATGCTAGACGCTTACAGGGGCCTCTGTCCCTCCCCCACCCCTACCAGTCTTGGGGGGGGAGGGGCTCCGGATGGCCGCTAATAACCCTTCAGTTGGCGATCCCATCTGCTGAGTCCCTCATATGCAAAGCTGTGGACTCTCCACGTGCTTTCATTTTCTGTGCAGTCACCCAAAGGATCTGTACCACACCAACTGTGTACCAAACCTAGGGGGCATTGCAGACCCAGGTGAAAGGGGCTGAAAGGAGGACTGGTAGCTTCCCTGAGAAGGGGACATTTGCCCTGATAACCTCCTGATTAAGGAGTTAATTGAGGAGAGGTAGGAACATTATTTCAGTCAGCGGATACAGCACGTGCAAAGGCTTGGTGGTCAGAGGAACGTGGGATTATGAGTGATTGGATAAGACAGGGCCTGTGGGGAGGGGCTGAAGTAGGGGGGACATGGTTGGATATTATTGTTTTTTAATCAAAACAAACATTATTTTAAGATAAACTGGTGATTTTTTTTTCACTGTATGGAAGGGAAACTGGATTATGTAGACACGAGCCATCACCACCTCCTTCCTGCTCAGAGCTGATGAGCTGGGAAGACTGGAGGCCGGGGCCATGGCGACAGACCTCGGGTCCCAGGGGAGAGAGAGTATCAGATGGGGTCGTCTGAAAGGGAGACTATGGAGGGCCAGAGTTCACCTGTCACAGGTAACATCGGAAAAGCCGAGTGACAAGTGGGAATCTCTGTACTCTTTGTTATATTTTCTAAGTGTTTTTGAGACAGGAATGTATGCGTGGGGAACAATATTTTTAAATAGCCAACAGGGAACCATAAGCCTCCATCTCTGTTTTACTCATCCTGCTTCACCAGCCTCAATCTGCACAGCAGTCTCTGTCCCTGGATCTCTTCACATGTGTAAAGAGTGAGAGCATCACACACGGATATATGCCCATTTCTTATTTTTTTAGAAGTTTTTCTTATTTTTTCTTGTTTTTTAAATTTAAAAAATTTAAGTTTCTTAAGGTTTTTTAAATTTCAATTTATTTATTATTATTATTTTTATAAAGAGTGCAGTATTTTTTAAAGGTTTTATTTATTTATTTTTAGAGAGGGCAGAAGGGAGGGAGAAAGAGAGGGAGAGAAACACCGGTGTGTGGCTGCCTCTCCCATGCCCCCTACTGGGGACCTGGCCCACAACCCAGACATGTGCCCTGACTGGGAATCAAACAGGTGGCCCTTTGGTTCACAGCCTGTGCTCAATCCACTGAGCTACACCAGCCAGGGCTATTTTTTTAAATTTTATTTTATATATAGAGAGGAAGGGGTAGGGGGTGGGGGAGAGAGAAACATTGATTCATTGCTCCACTTAGTTATGCATTCATTGGTTGCTTCTTGTATGTGCCCTGACTACAGATGACCCTGCACCCCTGGTGTAGTGGGACAACACTCTAATCAACTGGGCTACCCGACCAGGTCTTTACCTGTCTCTTTATGTAAATGTGAGCATCCTCCACTCACTGTTTGGCACCTAGCTTTTTAAAGAAAAATTATAGACTCTGCTCTTTAGAACAGTTTTAAATTTACAGAAAAATTGAGCAGGGGTGTATAGAGAATTCCTATGTACATCCCCCCAACACAAACACAGTTTCTTCTATTACAACAGTAGAGGGTGCATTCGTTACAATTAACAGACCAATACTAATACATTGTTATTAAGTGTTATGAATTGAATTGTATTCCTCCCCCAGAAAAGATGTCCTCACACTGGTACCTGTGAATGCGACCTTATTTGGAAATAAGATCTTTGTAGATGATCATGTTCATATGAAGCCATAGGGTGGTTCTAATCCAACGTGACTAGTGTCTTTATAAGAAGGTGACATTAGGACACAGATATGCACACAGGGAAGGGAAGGCCATGTGACAACAGAGGCAGAGATGGGGTGATGTGTCTACGAGCCAAGGAATGCCAAGGATGGCTGTGGCCGCCGAAAGCTGGGAGAGAGAACATGAAACGCATCCTTCATCACAGCCTCAGGAGGAACCAGCTCTGCCGACACCTCGATCTCAGACCTCCAGCCTTCAGGACTGGGAGAGAATGTATTCCTGTATTCCAGTCACTCATTTTGAGGCCCTTTGTAACAGCAGCCCCAGGGAACTCACACATGAACTCAAGTCTATTGCTTACATTAGGGTCCACCCTCTGGGTGGTATGTTTTATGAGTTCTAATGCACAGTACCAGGCAACCGCCATTCCAGCACCGCACAGAGCACTGTCACTGCCCTAAACATTCTTTGTGCTTTGCCCATGCATCCCTCCTCCCCCTGCCCCCAGCACCCATGAGTGAGTCTGTTTCTTGTCTTCACAGTTTTTCCTTTCCAGAATGTCCCAGAGCTGCAACCATATGGGGTGTAGTTCCTTCATGTCTTTTTATGGTTCAATAGCTCATTGTTTTTTAGTGCTGAATAATATTCCATTGTCTGGGTTGATTTATCCACTCACTTTAAAAAAAAAGATTTTATTTATTTGTTTTTAGAAAGAAGGCAAAGGAGGGAGAGAACCACTGGTGTGAAAGAGAAACATTGACTGGTTGACTCTCACAGGCCCCCAACTAGGGACGCCACTCACAACCCAGCCGTGTGCTCTGACTGGGAACCTAACCAGCAACCTTTTGGTCCACAGGCTGGCACTCAGTCTACTGAGCCATACCAGCCAGGGCTACCCACTCACCTTTTGAAGGACCTCTCTGTGGCTCCCAGGTTTGGGCACTGGTATTTAAAGTTGCCATAAACATTCGTGTGCAGGTTTTCGGATGGATGTAGTCACCCACTCCTTTGGGGCAGTTAGGAATACTCAGTGCCACTACCTGGTGCAGCTGTGTAGTGCTTTGCAGTGTGGATGGTCTGTATTTTATTTAACCAGCATCCTATTGTTGCTTTTTTAGGTTGTTTCCAGAATTAATGCTTCTGGGAACATACTCCTATGTAAATATTGCCCCATTTCTGCACACATACATATGAGATAAATTTCCAGCAGTTGGAACACTGGGGCCTGGGGAATTCATTTACCATTTATCATGCACCTACTATGAGCTGAACATAGTTTTAAGTGGCTCAGAACCCAGTGGGGAAGGTGACAGATAAAAGTTATTGTCCTCACTAAGCTCTCATTTTAAATTTGACTTTTAAATTTTGTTAGATGCTGGCACATTGCCTTCTGAAAAGATCCACTCAAATTGACCCAGTCACCAAAAGTATATAATTGTGAGTGTGTGTGTGTGTGTGTGTGTGTGTGAAGTGGGGCTGTGAGGGGATTCTGGTGTCCCTCTGCTCCTGGGCTGATGGAGATGGAGGTGGGGGGGGCACCTGACAGAGGTCCCTGGGGGGCAGGAGTAGCTGATAAGCAAACACGTCAATCACTCGATCAGTCGAATTGGGTTAATAAAGCTGCCAGATGGAGAGATGGCTTCAGAAATCCATGCACCAGACCATGTCCACCTGGGACAGTGTTCCAGGGCAGCTGATGCCCATCGAGGCAAGCACTTGGATGGGCAGGGGACACATCCTGGGTTTGGGGGACCTGTTGTCTTAACCTCAGCTTCTCCACCTATCAAGGGGACATCCTCCGTGGCGATGGTGCCTTGTGCCAGGCACAGCCCAGGCCACTTGTCTCACAGCTCACCTGTGATTGTCACTCATCCAGTCATCCTGTCCTGGCTGTAGAGACCAGGCAATGCTCAAGACATTCGGCCCCTGCCCTCAGAGGATGGCCAACATTTATGAAATGTTTATGTAGAATTGCCAGTATTCTCCCAAGTGGGGCATCCTGGATAGCTCCCTAGAAGGAGGCATGTGAAGTGCACCAGAGATGAGCAGTTTCAGCAGGAGGGAGGGGTATCCAGGTCCCTGTGGCAGGAACAGTGGGAGGCTAGGCAGGGACAGAGTGGCCACAGAAAGTTGGGAGCTTCGTTAAAAGAGAAAGGCCGTAGGGGTGGAAGTTTGGAACACTTGTGCACAGCTTCACACACCCATGCACATGCACAAACACACACAGAACCCATGTGTACCCCCACCCACCCACATATGCAAAATAGACACAAACACACACTCATATGCAACACATATGTGACTCACACATGACACTTCACATGCTAATACATGTGTGCAAACACACAAAGCACTACTGCGTATACACATACTCACACACTCATGCACATATGTGTGCACTCTCACACACAATAAACACATACACAATCATGTACACTGACCAGCCGCAGCTTCCCTCTCTCCCCACTCTCAAACACACCTCTATGTCCGTGTACATGTCATGCATGTGTGCACACACATGTACAGTCTCTCGTGTGCTCACACTCAAGCCCATAGTCACACACGTGTACACAACCACACATACTCTTGCACGTTTGCTCACACACTAAAATGTATACTCACACGCTCACTCACACTCATGGGACCATTCATACATTACAAAGCCAAGCGGCCATGTTCAAAATAGCTCATCTTTTGATAAAATCCAGTTTGTTTATCTTGCACCAGAATTGACCCATCTCTGCCTCCCTCTCCCTCCCCACTCAATAACCAGGTTAAAATGAAAATTGAATTCTAGCATCTGCTTTCAAAAATAACCCCCTATGCACCATCCACCAGTCAGTGCCACCTTCCTCAGCTGTTAAGAATTGGAAATACAAAAGCTGTGGAGAGAGACTGGAGACTCATCAGGTGCAGCATTATGTGAAAAACAGAGTGAAATAAATGCAAACATCGCGGGGGTGACAGGAAGACCGCACCTCTGTGAAGCATGTCTGTGCACGGCAGAGGCCAGGGCATCAGGACGAAACAAGCACAGCTGATTTTAGGCGGGGGAGGCTGTGGCTGAGCATTTTGTGCTTTTCTATTTCATTTAAAGTGGTTATAGAATTGCCCATAGACTTTCCCCCTCTGTAAAGTCACGCTGATTTGGGGGGATGTGGGGGGCACTAATTGGGATCTTTTAAAGAAATCTCCTAGCATGGACTTGGCACAACATCCATATTAAAACTGTCATGTGTGCTCAATTTTAAAAACAATCACCTATTTGCATAAAAGGATTCAATCTTATTTTTCAACCTGGAAGGAGGAAATATTTCTGGCTCCACAGAGGAAAGCCTACCATTTTATCATAAACAGAATTTTTATTTTTTACAATAAGCCTTCCTTTGACAAGATCCAGCTGTTCCTTTTAATAAACGCAAGTGGTTGTTGGGGTCTTTAGGATTTTGCATTTTTCTAAGCTGGAAGGTTTAGAACACCACAACCTGTCCCTTCAAAATAACCAGTGTCCTTTTCTGAAGTCAGTCGCCTTGGGTCAGAGCCTGCCCCTTCCCTGGACTTCCATGGGAGAAGGTGTTGTTTAGGCAAGAAGATCCCACAGCATTCTCTAGTCCTGTCAATGTCAACCTTACATTTTAATTTAAATAATTGTCCTTCCTTATAGAGTTGTGGGCCATAGGCAGTGAGTGTGTGTGACCCAGGGAACACTGGATAAGTGTTTTGGCCTCTTTTGAAGGGTCTAGTGGTCACCATGATGTGGCAGAGAGAACACAAGGCCCCGAACCACACCTTCTGGGTACCAGGCCCGCCTCCACCCTGTAATCGTGTAACTCAGACAAGCCCAGGGAAGTGGCCAGGTAGAGCTCGCAGATGTAGCCACAAGCATGCTAGGGACCGGGAGAAGCCGGGAAGGGGTCCTCGCCACCTCCACCTCTCCCACTCCGGCCATTCGGTCACCCCCACCGCAGGAAGTCGTGTGTCCCCGAGATAAGAAACGGGTCAATAAACTTTTTTTCCAAGACCCACTGGGTTGCTTCATCCTCCCGGGCTCCCTTCCCGCCCGCAGCTCCCTCCCCGCACTGGGAAAGGTCAGATGGGAGGCGGCATCGACCCGCGCCCGGAGCCAGGCCCCTGGTCACACTGCTGCCGCGTCGACCAACTGACCACGCGCTGCCCAGGAGCCGGGCTCGCCGCGGGCCAATGGGAGTGCGCTGAGCCGCGGTTGCCGGGCAACGCGGGCCGGGGAGCAGGGGCGCGGCCGGCGCGGTGATGGAAAGGAGATTGCAGAGATCAATCTGGCCTCCGTGCGCATGCGTTGCCCAAGACCGGGAGGGATGCTGCAGCCGGCGCCCAGTGGCCATCGATCGCAGCGGCCAGAGGCGCTTAATAAGCTCGGAGAAGGGCTTAAGGGAGGGGCTCGGGTGCCCCCCGCCACCCACCCACCACCCCCTCCCCTCCTGCTCCCTTTCATAATAATAATAACAATGACAGCAGCTCACATTCACGCAGCGCTTCCTGCTTGCTGGACCATTGCAACTTAAAATCTGCCGACATCCCAGCAAAGGGGATCGGTGAATGTCTGGCTTCATTCCGGTGGTAGATGCAAGGGCCAGGTTCCTCAAGTTAGCATCCTGACCCCACCACCCACCAACTCAGTGACCTTGGGTACAGTGAGCTAGTGTCTCCGAGCCGCGGTAGTCTCACCTGTAAAATGGTGTGAGGATAGCAGCTGCCTGCAGGAGTCTACGAGGTGTCCCATAAAGTGCTTTGTTGCTCAGCGGGCACCAGCCATGTTTTGTTCTCAGGTGGGGATGCTGAGACCCCAGAGAGGAAGTCACTAGCTCAGAGACAGCAACTGTTACAGACCAGGGCGGTCCCCACCCTTCCTGCTTCCTCTCACTTTTTTCAGGCTCCACCTACCTTTTTCATAATATTCGTGGATCATTTACAGTGAGACAGGCACTGTGCTGAGTGCCTTGTACATATTTAATGCATTGGTTCTTCAAAATCCAGTGCATTGGTAAGTTACCCCCATTTCACAGATGAGGAAGCAGGGAAATTAGAGAGGCCCTTCTCTTCTCCTTCCTTGCACCTTCTTCTCCTCCACCCTCTTCTCTGTTTTCTTCCCGCTCTTCCTCCTACTTTGCCCCTCTTCTCTCCATCTCCTCTTTCTCCTCTCCATCCCTCAGAGTTGTTTGGTTTTCAAAGGAGAGGTTTTTCCATAGCACTTCCCCCTGCACTTTCCTTCACTTCTCTTCCTTTTTCCAAGATTGATTGTGTGCACAGGATTTTGCTGGGGCTGCTGCAACAGAGTACCACACGCTGGGAGGCTTAACAATGATTTATTGGGTCACAGTTCTGGAGGCCAGAAGCCTGAGATCAAGGTGCAGGCAGGGCGGCGTTCCTTCTGGAGGCATTCCGCAGGGTCCTTCCTGCCTGTCCCAGCCCCTAGTGGTTGTTGGCAATCCTGGCATTCCTTGGCTTGTGGCTGCATCACTTCAGTCGCTGCCTCCGTAGATCCCTGACCTTCTCTCTGTGTCTCTGTGTGTCTCCCTTCTCCTTATGAGGACGCCAGCCATTGGATGTAGGGGCGATCCTGATTTAGTACTTCCTCATCTTAACTAATGGCATCTGCAAAGACTACATCCAAATACCTTCACAGTCTGAGATTCTGGGTAGACATGATTTTGGGAAGCACCATTTGACTTGTTATAAGTGGTCATAGAGGGAGGGGAATATAAGGGTGATCCTCTCCAGGGTCTCAGGGATTGCTGGGTATAACTGGCTCTGGCCAGGACTTTAGGAAAATGCTGACAGAGCCCTAGAGCATTACCAAAGTGGGCCCGTGTAATCTCGGGCTGTCACGTGGTCTGTGTCTTTCACTTTATTATGCAGGCATCCTTCCCTGTCATTATACTTTCTCTGCCTCCATGGCCTTCAGTAGCCACCCAGCATTCTCCCCATGGAAGAGCCATCCACTACTTGTCAATCCCTTGCTTTGGGCAGTAAGGTTAGTCCCAGCACACTTTGTCCTGGTAAATGGCAAAATAGCATAGGGTAAGTGTAACAGATGGAAATTCATTGGGGTGAGAAGACAGGTAACATAGCCCTCACCCCTGCCTGTGAACACTGGATAAAAAGCGTTTAAAGTGTGCTACCCCACCCGTGGGGAACCCGCATCACCAAAACACAGGCAGATGCCCAGTGCGAGGATGGTATGCTTCTCTCTCGTTGTACATTTTTCTTTTTAGTCAAAGTGAAATTCATATAACCTAAAATTTACCATTTTAAAGTGTACAGTTCAGTGGTATTTAATACGTTCACAATTTGTACAATCATTACTATTATCTAACTTCTAAGCATTTTCATCATTCCCAAAATAAGACCCCATACCCATTAACAGTCACCACCATCTCTGTCCCCTTGTCCCTGGCAACCATGAATCCATTTTGTATCTTTGTGGATGTGCCCATTGTGGACGTGTCACATCAATGGAATCACACTCTGTGTGGCCTTTTGTGTCTGGCTTCTCTCACTGAACATCCTGTGTTCAAGGTCCATCCACGTTGTATCGAGACTCAGAGCTTTACTCCTTCTAAAACTTTTTAAATTAAATCATTTACAATGATATAATATTGACCATCATAACCAATTTTAAGTGTACAGTTCTATGGCATTAAATATAGTCACATTGTTGTGCATTCATCCCCACTGTCCATCTCCAGAACTTTCTCATCTTCCCAAACTGACACTTTGTCCCTTCCCCCAGCCCCTGGCTCCCACCATCTACTTCCTGTCTTTGTGAATCTGACTTCTCTAGGGACCTCTTACGAGTGAAATCACACAGTGCTTGTCCTTTTGTGTCTGGCTACTCACTGAGCATTGTGTGTTCAAGGTTCTTCCACATTGCAGTGAGTGTCAGTGCTTCATTCCTTTTCATGGCTGAGTAATATTCCAGTGTGTGGAGTGACCATGTTGTGTTTACCCGTTTCTGCTTCCTTAAACAGTTGTGTTGTGTCCACTTTTTGTCATTGTGAATCACGCTGTTGTGAACATGGGTGTACCTCAGTAACTCTAACCTCATCAATTTCCAGGAAGCAGGTCTTGGGCAATGAAGAAACCCCATGTAGGATCAAACATCCTCCACCCAGCCCACTTGGGACTGTGCCTCACAATCCCAATTGAAGAGAACGTGTCAGGAGAGGTCCTGAACAGAGTCCCAAGAGCAGAGTCCCAAAGAGACAGGACTCCTTAAGTCTGAATCCCAGCTATGTAAACTTGGGCAATTCATCCCAATTTAGTTTCCTAAGCTGTAAACTGGGGATGGTGAGATAATTTACTTCACAAGCACACGACAAGTGCCCAGTAAAGATTCTTGTAGTTGTTGTTGTTACTATGATTTTGAAATGATTTTTTTAATATTATGATGCTGCTGGACCCTCAGATTCACATCCCCCTCCTGACTCTCCCTTCCTCACCTCATCCCTAGCCCTACGGCTGCATACGAATGCTGTAGTTATTTCTGATTTACCCTGGCCCCTGAAGAAATACATTTTTCTTCAATTATTAATCATTGAGGTGTGAGAGATACACAGGAATGAAATTAGCTCCCTGACCTTTTGGGGGAAGAACACGGAGATGGGGAGGGGCAGCCTTGACTCATGGAGGTCGGGGGGGGCGTGGGGTTGGAGCATATGTGGGGAGGAATCCCTTAGAAGAGTCCAGAAAGTAGTCAGATGAAAAGAATGAGCAGTGGTGGGGCAGGGGGAGTCACTGGTCTCATTCCCTTTTTTCTCTTTTTTTCCCCTCTTCTCTCTTTCTCTTGGGAACCAGTGAGGGGTGGGGAGTCACCCTGGATTTGAGTTGGGGGCTGGGCTCAAAGGCCAGGGGGCGTTGAGGGAGGCAGGACATCTGTGCCTGCAAACCCCTCCAAGTCTCTGCTATAAAGGCCTCACCCTTCTATCTCTCCTTATTTGCCCTTCAAAACTCGTGGCTGACTCCCCCACATGCCCAACCCCATTCAACCAAGGAGGATGATGTCAAGCCCTCCAGAGAGCCCCCAGTTCTGAGATGGAGGAAACAGAACCAGACACAGCCCAAGGAGGCCCCAGGTCTGAGGGTGTGGGGGAGATGCTGCCAGGGGGAGAGGGACTGGCGTGGGGGCTTGGAGGGTGAGGAGGGGTTTAGCAGGCATGTTGGGTGAGGACAGAACTAAGGCAGGAGGACAAATGCAGGTGGGCTGATAGCACATGAGATAACAGTTGGGCTGTGCTAGAGTGTGAAACAGAGCAAGGAAAGCTGGTTGGTATGTGGCTAGATACTCAGTGGGACAGGCTTTGTGGACCATCAGGCCAAGCCTCCAGGAGTGGCAATAAAAGCTATGGGATGGCTTAGAGCAGAGGAGGGACGAGTTCAGATCTGGACTTGAAAGGTCCCTGGGAACCAGAATGGAGTGAGCCCAGGAGGGATTCCTGAGGGAGAAGGGCAGGAAGTGGTGGCCCATGGGCCCTGGGAGGTGGGGCATAGGAGGCATAAATTTCAGGGAAAGATCCTCATTCACTCATATCACTGAAGATCCTCCCTGTTTCCTCTGGAATTAAACACCAAAGCTGCTCCACACACTGAACACAGATTTCACTCCTCCCACTCAAGGTCCTTTCAAAGACAGGTCACAGACACTTGTCCTTGTTGTTCCCTAAATGTCCCATGTGGTGTGCAGCCTGCAAGCCCTTGCACATGCTATTCCCCTCTGCCTGCAACTTTTGTCCCAAGTGAGAAGGAAAGGAGGGTGCCAGGAATTGTTACAATACCCACTTCACAGAAAAGATAACTGAGACCGGTAGAAGTTAAGAAATGGATTCAAGACGCACAGCCCAGCAGTGGAAGAGTCTGGTTTTCTGTCTTAATTCCATTGTCACCCAAAACAGTTGAGGAGGGTTTTGAAGTCTGCATGGGCACAGACGGGGCGGGGGATGGATGCTCTTTCCAGGCTCAGGGCCTGGAACCTAGGTGGGTGGGGTGAGGCAGAAAGCCCTGGTCCTGCCTGGGGCCCATGCTGGGGGAAGCCGCCTGCTTTGCTCCCAGTTTGCTGCAGCAGAGCCGATCAGCAGAGAGCGATCGATGGTGTATTGAGCACTTTTCAAGCCTCGGTGATTTTCGTGGATTCAGTGTAAACCGCAGCCTGGGCCCCCATTCCCATCGACCTGTCATGGAGGTGCCCCTCCCCTCGATTGGCGCTGACAGCTCCTGCTGCTCTCTGCACCCCAGCACCCCTCACAGAGCTGCCCCCTCTCTTCCAGCAAGACTGGGAGAGAAGGACTGGAGGGCAGGGCACAGACAGAGGAAGGGGAAGGAGGAGGTTCAGAGTGAACAGAATGGGGGCAAGCAAAGGCCATTGGAGACCTGGAAGATGGGGATTCAGCTGCAGGTGTTAGGGGTCCCTCAGGAAGGAGGCAGTCTTCCAGCTCCCTACACCCCAAAAAATCCTTCTTTTCCCAGGGTCCTGCTGTTCACCCCCCAGGCCTGTGGCTGTGCCAGCTTCAAGTCCAGAGGCTACTTCTGCTTCTTTTTTTTCAAGATTTTATTTATTTTTTAAATTTATTTTAGAGAGAGAGGAAAGGAGGGAGAAAGAGAGGAAGAGAAACAGATCAGTTGCCTCTCACACGCTCCCAACTGGGGACCTGGTCAGCAACCCAGGCATGTGCCCTGACCAGGAATCAAACCAGCAAATTTTCAGTCTACCAGATGGTGCTCGATTCACTGAGCCACACCAGCCTGGGCTACTCTGCTCCTTGTGACACTCTCCTATAGGTTTCCCCTTCCTCTCCAACCCTGTGTGCCATTCTCTGCAAAGAACACTGGCTAAGTGTTCTTAGCCATTCTCCCACAACACCTGCACAGGTACAATAAATACTCAGAAAGGGAATTCGAGAAAGTTTAGGGGCTGTTCAGGTTAAGACCCTTCATTCATCTACCTAGATGTGCCTACTCACCAACATGCCCATCTATGTATTCATACAGACATGCACCCATTGATTCACTCACCAAGCCACTAGTCCACTAGTCCATCGGTCTTTTCACCAAGATACTTGTCCATTTAGCCATCCAGCCATTCATCCACACAGTCAACAAGTTGTACATCCATCAGCATATCCAGTGACTCATCCATCCATTCATCTACCCATTCATTCAACCACTTATTCAGTCATTGATTCACCCATTCATCCTCCTAGCCATCCATCCATCCATCCATCCATCCATCCATCCATCCATCCATCCGTCTTTCCATTCTCCCACACATTGCATACCTACTCGTTTACCTACCTATCCATTCACCCAACTAGCCATTCATCTGTCCATACGTACATTCACTAAACCATTTACCCATCTACCTATGCACTCAACAACTCATCCATTTATCCATGCACTAATTTATTTATCCATTTAGCAATCCATGCAGACAGTCCACAAGCCATTCACTAAGACACCCAATGCAATGGCTTATCCATCCATCCATCCATCCACCTATCCATTCATCCATCCATTTATCTACCCATTAATTCACCCATCCATTGTCCATCCATCACTGAATTATCTATTTATTCTTCCACAAATTACACACCTATTCATTCACTTATCTATTTACTCACCCATTTATCCATCTTTCTATCCATGCATCCATTCACCAAACCATTCACCCACTTACTCATGTATTCAGTAACTCACCCATTTCTTCATGCATTGATTTATCTATCCTTTTAGCCATCCACTCAGCTTTCCACCCATCCATTTCCTCTTTCACCCATCCACACATTCATGTAGCAACCTATCTACTTATCCATTCCACACCCATTCATTCATCAATCTTTCCATTCATCTGCCCATCCAAACTTCTCCTACCCATTCACTGATTCATTCAACCTCCATCCACCCACCCATCTATTTGTCAATTCACCCATCCATTCACATTTATCACAAACACTTTCTGGTCACTTTGGGCCGTGCTGCTGCTGCACTCTGAGGGTAGGATGAATCTGCCCCATGAGTTCTCAGACTGAGGACATGTCACCCTCCAATGTACAACCAGATTCAGCCCAGACAAGGGCTGACATGAGGGATCACCTCATCTGAACAAGGCACCCTTTTACAGATAAGCAAGCAGAAGCCTGCACAGTTAGGGAGGGTGATGCCAGGAGGGCCTGGAGCCAAAGCCAGCTGTCACTTCCGGGGTGACTTGGGCAAGGTTTCCGTGGGCCAACCCACAAGAACTTGGTTAGAGCTCTCATTCCAACTCTTCTCCCCACAGCCCCAACTCAGGCCGCCCCCTTCCTCTGTCTGCATCTGCTTCTTCACTCAGCAAATCTCTACTGAGCACGTGTGCCCAGCCTTCGAAACAGCAGGAAGAAAGCAAGCAGAGTCCCACACGGAGCTTATGTGCTAGTGGAGGAGACAGGAAGAGGGGGGAGCAAGCAAAAGAGCAATGAAATAGAATAATTTGCTGCAAGGTCGATTCCCAAACTCCGTGCTCCTGGGTGGTAGGAGCAGGTGTCTCGCCTCTTCTTTCCCCACGTCCTGGATGCTGAGGACAGGGTACCTCAGCCCCAGACCTGGAAGGCAGCAGAGGCGGGAGGGATGGGGGAAGCCACCATGTCACAGCAAAAGAAGGATACTGCGGCTCTGAAACCCCCTTCATAATTAATAAATGAAGAATATGGTTGTTAATCGATGGAGCTGTGAAGAGAATATTGATTCCCACCTCACGCTATATTTTTTTTTGTGCTGCTTAGATTTTTACACCTCATTTAGAACAAGGCTTCCCTGGGGAACTCTTAAAACCAAAAGATATTTGCAGGACTCCAGTGAGGAGGGCAATGTTGGGGCTACGAAAAGGGGGTAACTATGAGGGGCAAGGCAAAGAAATATCTATCATCTAAGTCACCAAATCACTGGGTCTTTCTTCAAAGCCTCCATTTGAATATTTGATTAAGGATCAATTATTGTAGGAAACGTTATTGGGCACATTCGCAGGCGGCCATGAGGGATGTTTCAGGGTGGAAAAAATAAATCCCGTTATTATTTTATTACACAAATGCCATACGTCTGTGGTGCTAAAACTGTAGTAAAATGAAGCGCACCAACCACAATAACTAAAAATACCCATCTCAACATTCTGGAGAGAAAGCTTGTGTGATTTCTCACAGGCCCGTGTGCATACTTGTGTAAAATAATCGTACACACATGTTAGAGAAGTTTACAAAAAGGGCCTCATTCCCTCTCTGCCACCTGCACTGAAAGGGTAGCAGCTCTGTTTGTTCTTACGTATTTTTAAGGTCAGCAGTGTAAAAAGTAGTATGTTGCCAGAGTCAGAAATAATTAGAAAACACTAGAAAGTGTAATGGGAAAAAATGTAATCATTGCTCATTTCATTTCTTAGAACACAAATAGCAGTTTTGTCCCTTAAAAAAATAAACTTACTCTACAATCACTTTAGATGCACAGACTAGTTGCAAAGACAGACACCCCCCCGCCCCCGCAGCTTCCCTTCATGGCCTGGGTGTTACAGCTGAGAAGTTAAGGCTGGTCCCACACGGTGTTACAAGGTGTAGACTTTGAGTTGGGCTTCCCCAGGTTTTTCACATCCTCTCCCTGTGTCAGAATCCCACAAAGGGGGTTAGACCTCCCTTGTTTGGATCCACGATGGGTCAGGCTTTTTCATGCAGACATACCTCAGGGGATACAAATACACTCATTTTATAAACAGGGGAGCCAAGTGCTGTTTGTGGTACTGTGAACATTTTTAAGCCAGGAGCTATCCATCTTTTTCACAATTTTTAATAATTGTATTGTGTGTTGATATAACTCAGCTTGTTTTTCCTTTTTTTTAAGATTGATATAAATTCACGTATGTATAAAGTTAAATATCTTAAATTCTACAATTCAGTGGTTTTTTAAAGCATATTCAGAGTTGTGCGACCATCTCCACTATCAAATTTCAGAACAGAAACCCTGTTCATCATTAGCGATCACCCTGATTCCCTTCCCCAGCCCCTGACAACCCACGTTCCGTCTTCTGAACATTTCACATAAATGGAATCACACATTGTATGGCCTTAAAAAAAAAGTCTTGTTATTCATTGATTTTAGAGTGAGGGGAAAGGAGAGAGTGAGAGAAACATTGACTTGTTGTTCCACTTATTTACACATTCATTGGTTGATTCTTCCATGTGCCCTGACTGGGGATTGAACCTGCAACCTTGGGGCATCGGGACGACACTCTAACCAACTGAGCTACCCAGCCAGAGCTATGTGGCCTCTTGTGCCTGGCTTTTCTCGCTGAGCATCATGTTTTCAAGGTTCATCCACATTGTAAAGAGTGTCCATACTTCCCTCCTTCTTGTGGCTGAATAATATATCTGGGATGGACTACTCTTGTTTATCCATTCATCCACTGATAGACATTTGGGCTGTTTCCACCTTTGACCGTGTGAACATGCTGTGAGCACGGGTATATGCCTATTTGTTTGAACACCTGTTTTCAATTCTTTGCTGTATATACTTAGGAGTAGAATTGCCGAATCATACGGTAATTCTATTGTTAAGTTTTTGAATATCCAAGTTTATTTAACCAGCAACCTATCACTGATGTCTTTATAATGTTCTCTTTTTTGAGAACAATACTGGGATGAACATCACTGCACTAAATCTTCTCTGGTGGTTTTGTAAGTTCAAGTTTAGTCACTTGAAAAGAAGCTTCTGTGCATTTCATGCTCTCACCAGGGGGCAGGAGACGCCCACATCCATCCCGGCAGTCGGCAGTGTTTCTTTTTAGTTTTGCTGATCTAATATGTGGAACATAGCAACTCATTTTTATCATCACATCTTATTTTGGCTGTTTGTCATTGTTTTTCTCAATTGCTTACTTTGGGGTGTTTTTTAAAAATATTTTATTTATTTATCTTTAGAGAGAGGGGCAGGGAGAGAGAAAGAGAGGGAGAGAAACATCAATATGTGGTTGCCTCTTGTACACCCTCAACTGGGGACCAGGTCTGCAACCCAGGCATGTGCCCTGACTGGGAATCGAACTGGAGAGTCTTTGGTTCACAGTCTGGTGCTCAATCCACTGAGCTAAACCAGCCAGGGCTATTATGAGGTTTTGATCATTTTTCATTGGAGTACCTATGTTTTCTTTTAGCAACTTATAAAATATTTTTATAAATTGAGGATATTAACTTTGCCATTTGTGTTTTACTGTTTTACTAGGTTTC
This sequence comes from Tonatia bakeri, assembly GCA_004024845.1. NCBI lineage: Eukaryota > Metazoa > Chordata > Mammalia > Chiroptera > Phyllostomidae > Tonatia > Tonatia bakeri. The sequence goes on along the minus strand of PVIA01000240.1, from coordinate 5,648 downwards.
TCATTTGATTTCTATTTTTGAGTATGATGTTTTAATACTCATTTGGTCCAATTTATACTTCTTCCCTTTATACTATTTGCCTTCAGTTTCTTTCAAAGACAGTCTTCTTCACCTCAAATTGTATACATTGGACTAACCTCAAATTATTTATTGCTTGTCTTTCCAAAACATCAATGCTTTTGTTACTTATGTTTAAAACTTTATTCCCCCTGGGCTTTATTTAGCTCCATTTTATTGTCTTTTGCATGCTTGTCATAAAAGAATTTTAAAAATACAGAAATGTGCTCAGTAAGCATTAAACTGTTACTTCCTGAGTTCCTATTGGATGCCACGTGCTGTTCTAAGTGCTTTTCTCATAGTATCTCATTTAATCCTGTGGTGGGACTCACTATTTTACAGATGTGGAAACTGAGGCATGGAAAGATCAAGCCACTGCTCAAGATGACACAAGTAGTGCGTGGTGAGCCAGGCTTTGGTCCCAGGTGGTCTGCACCCTGTGGCCTGTCAGCCTGGGTTTACTCCCACTTCCCAGATCACAGGAGGAGGTGGACCTGTGTGACTTTATACAAACAGGAACCTAGAGCACATACTGCTTCACATCTGGCTTTGTTCCTATAGTAACAGATACTGGCATGCTTTCTGTGTCTGTACACATGTAAGGCAATCCTGTTCTTTTTAGTGGCTACATAATATTCCGTGTGTATGTACACCCTGTTCAGAATGTAACTCTTCTTGTATTGATAGGCACCATGCTGGATAAGTTCTGTCCCCCCACTAGACACTCCCTCTGCCCTTTGCCATCCTGCTCCGTGCCTGGGAGGCTGCCCCATGTGACTTCTTGCTCTCTGGTTTTCGTCTGGCCAGTGAATAGCTCTTGCAGGAGATTGGAGGGTGGGAGGAGGAACTCAAGGAGGTACCTAGCCTTGGGGCATTGTGCCATCCCTTATAGTTTCTCAAGTTGCCCAAACCTTTGCAGAGAAAAAAAGAGCAACAGAAGTCCTATTAACCTTGCCTTCATTTCTCAGTGTGTGGCACCACCTCTTCCCTGCAGAGGCTCTAACCGGTGCAGGGTGTCTGTCATCAGGCGCCACATGCTGCTGTGTCACAAACACCTGCAATACCTCGGTGACATACAGCAGGCTATATTATGCTGAAATATGTAGCAGCACACCGTAATATAGGACTATACATATGTATATATATAACAGTATACTATAATATGTAACAGCGTATACATAATAGTTACTGCTATATACATAATAGTACACTACAAAATATAACTACACACATAACAGTACACTGCAATATATAAAAGTGTATATATAAGGGTATACTGCAATATAAATGATATATATGTATACAGATATGACAGGACACTGCAACCTACAGCAGTATGTTGCTCACATGATTGGGTAGTGAACTGGCCAGTTGGTCTGGGGCTGGCCAGCTGTCCACTGGTCCAGCTGGGGTGGTCTGGATAGCCTCCTGAAGGCAGCGGTAGCCTGGTGTGGCAGACACACCCTAGTCTGGCCCCCAGTGAATCCCTTTGTGTGGTCTCTCCCCCTTGAATGTGATCATCATTACCTTGACTTGCTTCTACCACACGGATTATGGCAAAACCTGAGAGATTTTGCAGATGTAATGAAGGTCCCTACTGTTGAGTTTGAGTACATCAAAGAGAGGTTACCCTGGGTGGACCTGACCTAACCAGGTGAACCTAACCTAACCAGGTGAACCCTGATGAAAAGGGGGCCCTGATCCTCCTCAAATCAAAGACCTCCAGCAGCTGAGGTTCTCTCTCTCTCAGTTGCTGGCTTTGAAGGAGCAAGGTGCCCTGGATGCTATAGCAGCAAGAAACTGAATTCTGCCGACAACCACACGAGCTTGGTAGAGGTCCCCAAACTTCAGAAAAGAATGCAGCCCAGCTGACACATTTGACCGTTCCCCAAATTCTGACTTAAATAAATTCCAAGGTAGAAAATGAATGTTTGTTCTGAAAGATTTTATTTATTTATATTTAGAGAGAGAGGAAGGGAGGGAAAAAGAGAGGGAGAGAAACATCGATGTGAGAGGAGTGTCTTCTTGCATGTCCCCTGACTAGGGACCGAACCCACAACCTAGACATGTGCCCTGAGTAGGAATCAAACCAGTGACCTTTCACTTTTTGGGATGAGGCCCAACCAACGAACCACACCAGCCAGGGTTAAATGGATGTTGTTTTAAGCTGGTAAGTGTGTGGTCATTTGTTATGCAGCAGTGGGCATGGCGAGGACATGGTGTTCTGTGTAGTTAAGGCTGATTCAGATCTCTGCTGTGGTCACAACTGCTAACCTCTCGTTGGATACTGCAAGCCACGTGAGGAGCCCAGAGGCAGGATGTTACCCCTCCCTATCACTGCGAAGGAGGGACTGAAGACTTGAGACCCGTTGTATTAATACAATCAATTTACCACAGCAGAGACCTGACTGATACAGATATATAGATTTTTTCCAATAAAAAAAATCAAAGAATTCTGCCCTAAAAATCTTACAACAATCTCTGTATGGTTGTGAGAGATTGTAGACCCTGGGAGTAGCTTTTCTTTGGTGTAAGAAAATAAATATACAACCCACTTCATTATATTTGTATGGTATCCAGCCGTGCCAACAGAAAAGAAGACACTTGAATTATACGTGAAGCTAATATGTAATTTGGTTAGTTTTCAGGATAACAATAGTGTAACAATACATTTCAATTCCTTCCAAAAACAAGTGCCCCCTCCACACACACCACTCTGTTCTTAAAATTCTGGCACATGAACTTGAGAATAATTTTGTTCAGTTCTCCTTTATCCTACGGGAAAAAAATCTGATTGCAATATTGATTGGTATTGAAATGAAAATGTATGGACTCATCTAGAGGAAATTTACATTTTTACATTATTGGGTTGTTTCACCCACCAATTGGGACATCTCTCCATTGTATTTCATGTCATTTTTTGTCCTTCAGTAATTTTATATTTAATTATGTCCTGTATGCGTCCTGTGTCTTTTTTTTTCCTTCTGAAGCCTTTTAAGTTTTTGTTCTTATTGTTTTTGTGAATGACTTTTTTTAACGTATGTCCTTACTAGTATTGCTAGTCTGTGGCAGGCTATTGTTGGTTTTGTACATTTACGTTGTAACCTTCTTGAATACCTTGATGGTTCCTCATGCATTATCTTGAGGTTTTCCTGATACAAAGACACTGACTGAAAATAACAGTGAGTGAATTTGTTTCCTTATTGGTGCTGTAAGAAATTACACTGACTTCACAGCCCCCGTAGGAAACTGATTCAAGAGTTCCCTCCTCTTCTTTCATTAGCCTGAGCCATTTGTTTATCTTACTTTATTGAGTTGACTAGCACCTCCATAGGGTTAAACTATGTTGAGGATATTGATGAAGTACTATTGGCAAAAGGCATTGACCAGGAGGCTTCATGGAAAAGAGAGAGAAGGGGGCAAACCCCATTAGAAGGACTGTGATGTCCCAACCCAGCCGTCACTCTCAATGTGCCATGGGGTTTAGAGACTTGGAGAAACTCATTGGTGCAGCGTCCAGTGTTCAGTGCAGATGTCAAGCCCAGCTCTCTGCTCCCATGTGGACACCTGCCTCTCATCAGGGCACATTCCAGTCACCAATGAAAAAGCAAAGGACACTATGGAGAGCCTCTTTCTTCAAGACGTCTGTGAAGATTTTGTGTGGTGAGTAACAACGCCAGCTGCCCTGCCCGTTTCTTTCTCCTCCCATTGTATCTACAAATTGTCAGATGTTTTTGGCATTTACTGCTGGAGACTCTGGTTTATCTCCACCAATCCCTTTAGATGGTGGAATAGATGGAGATTTTCTAATGCTGACTAACTTTTGCTATCCTGGACTCAACCAGAATTGAAGATGGTCTGGCTTTTTCCTTTGCACATCTCTGGATTCACTTGGGTGAGGGTTTATTTGGTACCTCTGCATCCTTTAATGAGTTGCCTGCAGATCTGTCAGTTTGTCTTTGGCAGGTTTGGTATTGGGGTCCTCTGGTAGGTAAAATAATTGGGGCAGCCATTAAAAAGTACCACAAACCAGGGAATTTAACAAACAGAAGTCTATTCCCTAAGGTGCTGGGGCCAGAAGTCTGAGATCTCGGTGATAGCAGGGCTGGTTCCTTTCAGAAGCTCTGAAGGAGAGTCTGGTCCATGCCCTTCACCCAGCCTCTGGTGGCCTCTGCAGCCCTTTGCGTTCCTTTGTTTGGGGCAGCATAACTCGCATCTCTGCCTCATCGTCCGTCACGTGGTCATCTCTCTGTGTGGCTCTCTGTGTCTGCGCATGGCCTTCTGTCTCACAGGAACGTCTGTCATTGGATTTGGGGCTCGCCATACTCCAGTGGGACCTCACCTTTGACACCATCAAAGACTCTGTCTGCAAATACAGTCCCGATCTGAAGTTCCAAGTGGACACAAACTGGGGGGATAGGACTCTAGTCACCCCACTAAGGGGGCATTCCTCAGTTTTCCATGCATTAGAGTGGTCAACACAAATCAAGTTTATGTCTCCTTTCTTGAAGAAACTTACTTGTTAAACCATCTGGGTCCAGCATCATCTTTTTCCCCTCACATTCTTAAACAGTTGAGGTGAAATTTACCCAACACCATTAGCCATGGCCAAGTGTACAGTTCAGCAGCATTTAGTACATTCATGCAGCCGTCACCTCTCTCTAGTGTCCATTTCTGGTTTATCCTGTGACCCTCGCAGGGTACTCCACTTCTCATCGCCAAGTGTGTGGGGGGTTTTCGCTAGCGCCTACTGTGTGTCCTAAATTTAACTCAGTTCTGACACCATCTACCTGGATATAAAGTCAGATCCCATAGGTTCAGGGTAGGCACAGGCCCCCAAGACTGTCTCCACTTCAGATGCCAATCGAAAGTCCAGGTTGTCACCTGTGCTATAAATCGAAGGTTTCCATGAGCCTCTCCTCAAGTTCAATTAATTTGCTAGGACAACTTCAAATCACCTCATTCACATAAACTCCACCGTGATTGAAATGGCTTATTATGAATAACAAAAGTCCTCATTATCTCTGTCTCTTTTTTAAGCTCTTATTTATTTATTTTTAGAGAGAGGGGAAGAAACTGAGAAAGAGAGGGAGAGAAACATCAGTGTGTGGTTGCCTCTCATGTACCCGCACCGGGGACCTGGCTTGCAATCAAGGCATGTGCCCTGACTGGGAATCGAACCGGTGACCCTTTGGATTGCAGGCCGGTGCTCAATCCACTGAGCCACACCAGCCAGGGCCATTTTCTCTCTTACCATTCAGGAGAAGCCAAGGTTTTTTAGCTCTGTGCCAGGAACAGGGGTGAAGACCAAATACATATTTCTTGTTGTGAATCCCAGTGTTGGATCACCCCCAGTGAAAACCCCGTCCCCACCAGCAGCCACCCTCATCTCTCTCCCTGGCCCGACAACCCACCTTGTGTCCCTGTGGGTGTGCCTGCTCTGGGCACTTCACATAGATAAATCACACACTGTGTGGCTTCTGTCACTGAGCATCATGTGTTCAAAGTCCATCCATGTTGTAGTGAGTGTCATCGAGTAATATATGTATATATCGCATTTATTTATCCACAGAAACATCAATAGACATTTG